>SRQH01000737.1:0-12051 GCA_018360345.1 Claviceps sp. LM84 group G4
GGCCCCCCCCCCCCCCCGGGACTCCAATTATACAAATTAAAAGAGACGGCGCATTCCCGAGGATTGAACAAGCTAAGTCAAGTCAAGTACATGAGACAGACATTCCATGTCATATAGGCCAAGCCGTAAGTCAGTTCACATTCATGTGACATGCGTCCCATCTCCCCATCTCCCCATCCCTCATCGTTGTCGCTCATCGATCCCGTATACCGCGAAGCGTGAGGGACAAGATAAATCGCACGCCACTTTCGCAAAACAAAAGTTGATTATGAGTGGAATAGATCCCACGCTCGGGAGCAGAGGCGCAGAAATTCATCCTTCTTTGCCCGTTGCGCTTCAGGACTATCTCGCCCTTCACCGAATGGGCCCCTTCGGATTGGAGGCGGGCCGTGACCAAGGGGCGGGCTCATGCCGTCTTCGTATTCGGCACGTGTGCGGCGCTTGTTGGCGCTTCGACTTCCCTCGGCGTGACGGCTTCCTGGAGCAGGAGATGGGGGCGTGGGTGGTTGGCGACCGCCGTAGTGGACTATCCTCGGTAGCAGCTCGGATCGTCCACCGGCGAGTTCTTGTTGGGCTTCTTCGGCGGACTTGTACTCTCTTGACCGGCTCGATCCAGGGGCTTGTTGGTGGTGGAGGTGGGTGGAGTGATGACCTGGTGAGGCCAGAGGTGCGGCTCTCTGAAATACTGGCGGGGCATTGTCAGGATGGGCAGTGGCGCTATGCCCAAAGACGTCACTGATAGAAGGTAGACGATTGTTGGTCTGTTGGGCGGGCATGTGATGGATCTGAGAGCTGGTGGACAGGTGTGAAGGTTGGTTGGCGATATGACGTGACGGAGGAGCGGGTTGTTGGTGGCCTGTAAAGCTTCGTCCCAGGGGCGCAGACTGGATTATGCGCTCGCTTGCGAAGTGTTCATGGGAGGGCGCCACGATGGACAGACCGGGAGGCGCCTTGCCTCGGCGAGACATGCCGGGGGTCTTGGCCGCGAACCCTGGGGCGGATTCCCTATCCTTGTCGCTCGGGCCGTCGCCTTTTGCCGATTGTTGCTGTAGCCTCTGTTCGATGATGCTGCGTTGCTGCTCTCGCACCGACATGCTCCTCTGCAGCTGCTCCTTGAGCACGGGATCCTGGGTCATAAACCCAGGTGATAGGCATGCGATACCCACTTCCTGAATACCCAAGTTCTCGCGAGCAGACATGGGGACCGCTGAGCCCGGATTGTTGGCCTTTGATAGCGTGTTCTTGGACAGGTCCAGCCTTCGCGGTCGAGGTTTCATATTTGATAGTGTAGGCGATCCAGGTTCCTTCTTCACCATGATTTTGGGTCGCGTTGCTTCGCTGCGTGTCCTACGAGAAGACCTGGGTCAGCTTATCATCAAGTCCATATTCTCTATGTATGGATGATCCTGAGGTGTCCGATTATGACGAGAGAGTACTCACGATCCGGGCGGAGACTGCCGTGCTGGAGAATATACAGTTCCCCGGGGACTGGTAGCCTCTCCAATACTCGGTAACGCAGCACTGGGTGTGTATGAGCCTGATGACGCGGCAGTAATGGAAGGCCTATGAGCATTTTGGACGCCAGAACTCGTGCTCTTGGTGCTGCCAGATGTGTCGGAAGAGGAAGAATGCATGGCGGTAGAAGGAAACGAAGGTCTCTCATGGGGGGCTGGAGAAGGCACCATGGCGATGGCGGCACTCATGGTGAGCGAGCTCGCTTCAGGGTGATGGAGATTCCCGTGTAGGAGGCGTTTGCCCAACGGAAGCTTGTGGTTGAGGCGAAAATATAGGACTTTCGCAAAGCTGTTCAAGTCTTCGGTCAACTGGGCAGAATGCGCTGCGTTTGTTTGAAGCAGTGGCGCTGATGTATTTATTCGATCGACGTGAGATTGCGTGCCTCCTAGTGGTAATTCTTCCGTCCGGCCCAATACGCGATAAGAGTCGTACGGCGAGCCAAGGTCGGACTCTTGGATTGCGTCTTGACAGTGCAGATCAAATTACTCACGGCGACGGGATTTGTTGTGTCGCAAAAAGGAAGAATGGGGGCGGCGTCGGAAAGGACGGGTGAGGGCGGGTGCGATCGGGCCAAACGAGCGTGGTAACTTGTAACGGTAGACTTGATATTTGCGGATCACTGGCGATAGTGGCTGTGGCGCGCGGTATTGCGCACTGCAGGCGGCGAGCGAAGAAGCGACCGTGACGGTGGTGAATCTGATGTGCTGGAATTTCAAGATTAGTCGGCAGAACGGGGGCCAGCCAGGAAACAGAGGCAAAGCTTTCTTGTCGGGCTGTTGAAAGAAGAGAAGAGGCAGTTGGGGAGTGACGAGGCAAGCAGAAGCGGAAGCGGAAGCAGAAGCAGCAGCAGCAGCAGTAGCAGACGCAGCAGCAGACGCTCGCTGGGCGAGGGCGCAGAATGCAAGGCGATGCAAAGTCGGCCACAAAGGGGTCCGTGGGCACATGTAGCGGATACTTGTCACAGTTACCTTAGGTACTTGTAGCGAGTACTTGAGCAGGTACTTGGGCAGGTACCTGCTCAATTACGTGGGAGCGCGGGTGCGCGGGTGCGCGGATGCGTGGGGTGCTTGGCTGCAGGCTCAAACACACAGCAGACAGGGGCGGCGGCTCCGGGCTTACCAGGGGGCGAATCAAGGAGCCCATCTCGTTCCAGAAGTGACCGCCGTCCACTGCTGATGGTTGGTTGGCTTTGTTGGCGCGAAACAGCATGAGAGCGAGGCGAGACGACCGATGTTGTGCCTGCGGTTGGATCATCAGGGAGTCCCTTCGCCGGTGGCCGGCGGTGGGTGGCGGTGGATTAGCGAGGTTGTAACCCCAACCGCCTGCTGCCTTATGTGAATGTGAAGCACTGAATATACATTATATATGTAGGTACTCTGTACCTACTCTATCGGACGACGGCCGCGGCAAATCGGTCTGTCGTCGCTTTCCATTGTTGGGTCGTGGAGTCGTGGAGTCGTGGCGTGGAGTCGCGCCAAGCATGAAAGACGGCTGGCTGTTCCGCGCCCATCCAGGACAGGCCTCGATAACTCGGACATGCAGCGACGTGACGGGCCACGGCAATAGCTGGGCTCATGCGGGGCCGGCAGGGCGGGCAGGCAATCTTGAATGAGGCAACGTCTCCAAATTGTCCAGCAAGGGGAACCATCGCACACGCGAACCAAGTGTCTCTTTGTCCGATTCGTTTTTGGTTCCCGTGTACATAGGTTGGTATGTATACGGAGATGGATGTAGGTATGGATGTACGGAGTAGGTATGGATGTAGGTACATATGTATGTACTGTACGGAGTACATACTGATTCCGGAGTACGGAGTATGTACTTACATACCTACCTACCTAGGTACCTCTAGGTGACGCTCTACCACATCAGAACGCCACGTCGAGTTACCTATGTACATATGTACCCGCAAAGCTAAAATCACGGCGCCCTTCTACATGTGGCTTGTCGCACCAAGACCGGCCATGTCGCCGTTATGATGCATTTGCGTTATTAGGGTCAACTTTGCTTCGACCAGCCGAGGCTGAAGATTTCGGCATTGCTGATTGTCTTCCGATGCTTTATTATTGCCCGGGTATTGTCAGGTAAGCCCTCGCTTCTTTCTGCCGTCATTTTTTTCTCCTCCGTGCTACCTAGGTATCGTACCCCAACTTCGTGGCATTACGCAAGTCCCAAAGAGGAAAGTACTAAACTACTTGCGGCCACCGAGCTCTAGGAGTATGTACATAGGTAGGTAGTTTAATGGAGCTTACGAAGAGGTAGGTACCTAATGTGCATTACACATAGGTACCTATAGGTACGGAGTGTTTGAGCTCAACCTCCATCGTAATGGCCCAACGATTTGTCTTGTCGCTGGATAATCAGAGCAAAGAGAAAGTGTTCGCCCTGGTTGCATGCTGGCCCAATATGGCTTACGTGTGTTGCTCATTTCTTCGCGTTTAAACATGGTTATCTTGTCACTCGAGATATCCCAACTGCAACATTGCTCGCCGTTGCCCAATCACATCACTCTTTCTTCATCATCTTGTATTCACAAATGTTGAAAAGGGCGATAGGCTCCGACTCCGAGTCACAAGGCCGCCCCTATTCTCGTTCAGTGAGGTGACACTCGCCGCAAAACGCAATTCCATTTTCTCGTACCCAGCGTATTTCTGCGGGATGCAGTTGTAGGCTGTAGCACCAACTTTTTTTTGGCCCCCGTGGGCATCGGACAAATGATATCACACTGTTCCCTCTTTTTTTTTTGCAGTGCACATATGTAGGTACATGCCTTTTCTTGTCCTGGATACCTACTACTGAGGCTACGAATAGATACGAAGAAATATTGCCCTTTGAGCAACCACCCCGATTGGAAAGCCGGGAGTCGGGACATTGACAATGTTGCGGGTTACCACTTAGAAGAGCGTATCCGGCTTTTGACCAACTAGTGGGGGAGTTCGCTGCTGATTCCTAATAAATACTGGCTGGAATAGGTACAGCGAAGCGAACGCTAGAGAGAGCGCAGACACTGGTGACTGGACACACAATTGGGTATGTATCATGTACATATGTAGCTGCATATGTACGTCCGTCATTGTCGCAGCGTTGCTACACAACGTTCCTCCCGGTAAAGTGCCTACGGCGAACGTGTCGACACATTACATCATTGATAATCATTGATAATCAAGCCCAGAATGGATTCGCGTGTCCTTGTTGCAAATAACGCGACTTCGACGGGCAGAGAAGAACTCAATGCACTCAGCCACATCGCGGCAGAACCTACCTAATCTTGCCCATCGTCCATTATGTACTGGAGTCATCACGACTGCCGGATGCCTGCTAGGTAGTTATCCAAATTTGTTTCCCTCTTCTACATATGTACATACATATTCGGGCGATTAGTTTCGTTTCTTTTGCCCCCTTTGTCTCCCCCGTTGACATGTTTCAGAAAAGTCTCTTCCCATCAGGGCAAGTTTTGTCGAAACGCCGGCTCGTTTTCCATCCGATGTGTAAATGCAAGTCTTTAACTAACACGTACAGTACATAGGTAGTCAGGAGGGGGCCTTTTCTAATCCCTGTTCATGCAGTCCCTGCTTCCGCCACACCGGAACTCGTTGCACGGAGCAAGTGGTGGGTGATGCGCTACGAGCCAGAAGTCCGATCACGCTCAATTTATGTAGGTATTTCTTTGTCGCTCGTCTTCTTTCCGACATTCTCTTTTTCTTGTGCGTTTTCTTTTCTTTTTGGCGCATATCTGTGATTGATGACGACACTCCATGCGGCAATGCGGCGCAGCACGACACTACAGATCCCCGGGAAGGCTTCCGAATCCCAGTGGGATCGCGCCATATCACCCCGTGACTACGGTGAAAGCGCATCTTTCGATTCTTCCCTTACCTGCTTCATTAGGGAATAAGGGGTCGCGAAATGCCGCCTGATGTTTTATCGAGATCCCCCCAAGCCTTAGCCTTACCTACTCCGTAGAGGCTGGAGGTATGCATGTACCTAGGTACCTCTTACCCCTTCTCTCTGGACTCTGGAGTCTGCTTTCGAGCTGAGTACTCCACTCTTATTGGCCCCCTCTTCTCCCTCTTTCCCAGACAAGTCCCATTGTGGTGGGCTGCACCTGAGACGTCGGCGTCTCAGGTGTCAGGTGGATGCGGTCGCCGGTGGGCGACACGGTGGGTCCGACCTGCTAGCGGCCACTTCGCTGCCGGTCTTTGTGACTTTGAGGTTTTGTCGCGTTGCCTTTTGCAAAAGTCAAGAGGTGCAAAGAAGGACGAGGGAGGCATTCATGGCATGCATATGCATGCATTGCTACGTATGTACTCCGTAGTACGTACGATTTACAGTTTGGTGGGACCGTTGAACTTTTCTTTGCGGACTTTGCTCTGCGGAAATGGGCAACCTCTGAAGAAATGGACATTCTTCTTATGAAGTGGGTGTACAATTACATACATACATACATACCGCGTACGGAGTACCTAGTGGGTGATGAATGACGATGTCTTCGCAGTGCGGGCTTTTTATCCCCAGGACCCTTACCACGACGATGTGACAACTGCCGGTTTCTGCCACGGCAGAGCACAGTCGCGGGTTTCGCTTCTCGTAAAAGTTGCGTCTTTTTCGTATGAGTTTCGTGTACAACTACTTCCTATATTTATAAGCCTCCCCAGTGAGGTTTTTCGCACCATACCACGAACCTCGCATTGTCCTCAGTACATACATACATACATAGGTACATACTTACAAGTTATTACCAGCACAACTCCCTACTGAACCCGGTACGACAACGCGCCTCAATCCTTGTGGGTACATACATTCATGCTCCATACGAAAGTTCGTGTCCCTGCTTTGTCGCGATTTCATGCTTCACTTCACTGTGGATAGTCCCGCCTGAATCGCCTGAACCCGTCTCACAACTCCGCTGCGCCTTCCAAAACTTGCCAATGCCAGATAGCCAAGGCTGTACGGAGTATACAGAGAGAGTTTTATACTCCGTAAGTTCATGTACATATGTCATGCACGAAACGCGCCCGTTGGCAGCCTAGCGGGCAAGACATTGGCCTTTCAATTCAATCAAATCGGGTGCGGAAAAAAAAAGTCTCCTATCCGGCAAACTTCCCAGATGCAGAGCGGACTATATGATAGGTTGTATGTATGTGTGTATTTACATAGTACCACTACCCCGTACTCCGTAGGTAGTAATTCTCCCACGCGGGATTTGTCCAGGAAAATCGCACTTGAAGTCACTGTAACTTGCGCGGGATAATAAGTCTCGCGGACACGCCTGTCGTGACCAAATTCTCAATTTTTTTTTTCTTTTGGGCAACCTTTGTCGCGTCATGTTGATAGGTTGTATGTAGTAAGAATTTTTTAAGGCTGACTTTGCTTTTTGCTTGGCGCGCCGAGGTTCCGATTGGTCCTTGGAAAAATCCCCTAGACTTCAGTAACTACCCTGTACCTGGGCATCGATTTCCCGTGCGCACTTTTGGTCGACTTTCTTCGCGGACTTATCGAGATATTTGGTGTGAATAGTGAATACACAAGTGATGGAAGACTAGCACTTCGCCGACACTGAATGACCATGTGCGTGCTGTGCTATTCGAAATGTTGGTCCAATACCCATTCCACAAGAACGGTGCCTTGGCTCTAAGTTGCATTGCCCGAGGGCCGAATTCACCAGACTGGATCTCCATTGTAGGCGATGTGATATCGATGACACAACGTTGCACTTTAGTTGGTTTAATTGCCAAATGTGTGGCCTCAAATAGTTTCAATAGAAAGGCACATCGAATGATGAATTAACACTGCCATGGCATAGATAAAAAAGGAATAAAGACGTTTCTGGAAAAGAAGAGCCAAAAAATTTACAGCAGGACATTGACAAAAGATGTCGCCCGAGGGGGGTCTCGAACCCCCAACCTTGGGATTAAAAGTCCCACGCTCTAGCCATTGAGCTACCCGGGCTCTCGTGTGATGGTTGTATACGACGCTGCTAATACAAAATATATACCTATGGAAAGACCCTCATAGCGGATCGCAGCCCCACTGCCGTTTTTGCTAACCTCCAAAATTTCTGGTCGAGGAACCGGAAAACGATGGGTCAGTGAAATCTCAAAGCCCTCGCATCTGCCATTACACCACCCTTGGCTAATCATTAGAAACCCTCACTCGCACACCCATTACAGAAAAATACTCTTGACCCCTCCCGATCCCCGGGCCCCTAACCATACTTCACCATCATGCCTGGCCGCACCACAAACAATGAGATTTCTGCATCACAGGACGTCAGCATGCAGGATGTGCCGCCTTCAGCGCAACCTGCCGTTTCTGAAGACGCTGAAATGGAGGATGGCGTGCCAGAGAATGAGGAGGAGGAAGAGGAAGAAGAGATTGAGGCCCAGAGAGTAAAAATTGTACGTGATTCTACCATCGTCTCATCTTCGAGGCGCAGCGCAATCCCCCCCCAAACAAGTGTAGGACTTATCTGACTGGGGTTTCAGTTGCCCGGCTCAACAGACACAGCTGCCTCATTCGAGTTCACCGATGAGGGACATACTCTTGGGAACGCTCTCCGGTACATCATCATGAAGAAGTACTTAATCAAGGCCCCAATGATTTACACAGCTTGCTTCAGATGTGCTGACATTCTCAAATAGCCCGGACGTGGAATTTTGTGCGTACACAATCGCCCATCCCTCGGAACCAAAAATGAACTTTAGGATTCAGACATACGGTAAGCCTGCTACGTTTTGGCAAAACAATTTGTCTTAGTGCTGAACTGGACTGACGTTGCCCTTTCCTTTTTCTTCTCAAGACGGCGCGGCAATCGATGCTCTGAAGAAGGGATTACGTGATTTGCAAGATGTATGTGACGTTGTCGCCGACGAGTTCTGGACGAAGAGGCAGGCCTTTGAGTCTGAACAGGGGATTGAACGATGAGTTTGATCACTGGCGTGCAAGACATCGTGGAGTGTCAAGACGCCGTCAGAGATGGTCTCAGCGAGGGTTTTATCAGTATGCATGGTATGATGGTTTTCAATGGAGTCACGGCACCAAATGTCGTCGACATCAATCCGGATTAGAGGAGCTTAAGGCGTTGCTGGACGGAACTTTTATATGTTTTTTTTTTAATTTACGATCAAGGAGGATATGTACATGAGCAGTCATTTCGGTTGGCTAATTTCGGCCCTATGTATCGATATCATTGTCAGTTACTGTATGGTATGGCATCGCGATTGGCAGCGTCAGGGCGCAATGGCTTACCTCTAAGAATCCCTCTATAAAATTGGATGGGAGTCTCTTGTCTCCCCTGAAGTTATCTTCTTTGAAGTACGTCATCACATGGGTGGTCTGCTTCCAGAAATTCATCGTCTCCTAAGTAGTGAGAATAAAAAAAAAAGGTCAACAATGCCATCGGGGCTTCATCTGTTTGCCTGCCGACTGTCGTAGCTCGTCTTACCTGGTATTCAGCATGCGACTTGAAGAGAAGAACATCAACGACGTTAAGCTTGTTCACAAAGCGGTTTTTCTCGAATTCTTGGCGCATGCGTGTTCGAAGAGTGGCGATGGGGAGAGGCATATTGTACATGGTCTGAATTTCAGGAGCCTAAAAGTCAAGAAGTTCGTTTTAGCTTGTCTCTTCACTTCCGGCCACGATGTCCCGACAGAGAACACAAGCTCATTCTGCGAGCTGTGTTTATGGTATTGAGCGAGTGATGTGCTCTTTGACTGCATGGAAGCTTCGATGAGACATACCGCTCGCATCCATTCACGGTAGGATGAGATAACGCGGCGTTTCGCATCGGACCAGTTGGCCGCTGCGGCAGAGTGTTAGCGTCAATTGAGTCCAGGAATGGGAGAAATACGCACATTGCGCCGTCTTTTTGGCGAACTCGGTCGGCGAGATAGCCATGGTAGGCAGTCGGTGCTCCTCAAGTGAGTGATCGCTATGTCGTGACTTTGATGCTCAAGTCCAGGTGCATCGCGAAGTCACCATTACAAGAGTATCACGTGATCACGACCCGCCGCCGCCGCCACATCACGGGCACGCGTGAGTCGTGACGCCACACTTGAAAGCGACACGGCCTGTTTAGAGTTTGGTATCATCACATCCTGACATTGTTTCGGTGTAATTTGATGCTGCCCTCGACATCTTCTCTCGACGACTCAACTTGAAGAATCAGACAATAAGCTGCGATAAAAGACCATGCCAGCTATACGCCCATCATCAAGGCGAAAGCCACCTCCCGACGGCTTCAGCGATATTGAAAATGACCTTCTCATCTTCTCCAACAAGATGAAGGATGCTCAAAACAAACCAGCTCCTGCCGGTCCAAAGCACCAAGCGCAATGGGAAATATTCCAAATCTCCCATCAGAGAAGTCGTTATGTATACGACCTCTACTACGAGAAAGAGGCCATCAGCAAACAACTATACGACTGGTTGTTGAAGAACGGGTACGCTGATGCGATGCTCATCGCGAAGTGGAAGAAGGAGGGTTATGAGAAGGTTCGTTTTGTTTGTTCCAAACAAAGAGGAATACGTTAAAGCAGCCGATTTGCTGACGTTTATACACAGCTCTGTTGCCTTCGATGTGTGCAAACGAAAGAGACAAACTTCAATAGTACTTGCATATGTCGAGTGCCGCGGATCGAGCTCAAGGAAGGTAAAGAAGACCGGCAATGTGTTAGCTGTGGATGTCGAGGGTGCGCCTCCTGCGATTGAATAGATTACGAGACAAAGGTTTATCAAAGAGGTTGCTGGGTATGGCGTTTGGGCGCTTTGGACTGGTTGGGACAGAATGCGCGGTGGAATACATTATGGCTCTATGAGCGTATGCTGGCGCTGTTGTTAGCTGGAAGCACTGGAAGCATGAGGTATATGTCCTTCATTTCACCATTATCAGTCCATTCCTCTATATTAACTGATCATCATCATTATCGCATAGCTTCATTATGACTGTTTTTTCATGATTAAGATAACCCTGCACGACGACGGCCAGATCGAATACTGGCAGGAACAAAACGCAATGCTGACATTGCGCCTTCAAGACCCGCCATCTCCACATCCAGGCCTTGTTTCGGCTGCGTCGCTTTTGCCGTCGACTCTGATGGTTTTGGGTTCAAGTCGTCGTCCTTGCCTGTTGACTGAAGTTCCTTACTCTCCAAGGTGCCGGCTTTACGCTGTGATGGCTCCTTGGCGAGAGAAGCTACGGAAGGTCGCCGTCGGTGATGAGTGTCTTCAACCAGTAATGAACGTCGTCCATCGATACCATCTTTTGTTAACCCGAAGAAGAAATTTCGTGGGTACATGTGTTTGTCAATCATATGAAGCCGGCGCTTTTGATGAGTGAGGCACTTTCGCTCACAGCCCTCCACAAAGCACGAATACTACCACGAAAGTCAGTTTCTGTGCCAATAGCCCCTCGGGCGTAATAGGCTTTCTTCGCTCACCGTATGCTCTCCCTTGTCTCTCTTGATCCTTACGAGAGGGTCATGCCACTCTTCAATGTGCACGCTAAGCAGGTGCTCAGATGGAAAGTTTTTCCGGCATTCAAGGCATCGGTTCGTATGGAACCTGGCGTAATGCGATTCGTATTCTTCATGCGACTTGAACGGGATCGGTTCTCTATGTGGTGGTAGGAAACATTTCATCACGTTTCTGTCGCTAGTCTCCTCGTCTTCGAGATCTAAATCAAGCAACAATGATTTGGCCGCCGGTAAACTCGTGTTTTCAGGGTTGGAACCCTTCTCAATGTCCTCACTGTTGCGACTATAGTCTAGTTCTCCACCGAGCTCTCGTGAGCGCTTCATTCTGAGATAAAGTTTGGTCAGGCAAGATATTACTTTTGGGTGCAGCAGTCCAGGATACAAACGAACACCTGGTTATCAATGTAGTCTTGGGGGCTTGAAAGCGGCGGAGGATGAGCAAGAGACGATGCGAAGACGAGTTAGGATTCCTGGAAGAATTGTGCTCTAGAGACAACCACTTATCAACAAAGGCCCTTCTTCGTGATCAGGCCGTAATGCTCCCTGATTCGAGACGGAGTGACATGAGGTGGCCTTATAACTCATAAGCACACACTCAAATCAAAGTATGTAAAGATTGTGAGAGGAGACGAAGGGCGGAAGTGAGATGTGTGGGGCCAGCGGGATGTTGCTACATACCTAGGTACCTTACCTACCTAGGTCTTTTCAGTTCTGCGTGTCGTTTCAAGATCTAAACTTCAACACCACGATATACACGTGTCTGCGCCTCCAAGAGTTGGAAGGCATTTGTACCCATGTATCCGTATGTGTGCTGAAAATACTGAGGCAATGACAAGGAAAATCCCAATGCGTGTGTTACATATGTACATACCCACATTATACATACCTACCTAGGTACCTAGGTACCTACCTAAGGTAGGTGCTAGGTAAGCTAAAGCACCTACTAGGGCCCCTAGGGGGCGCATACAGAATCTGACCCTTAGCCCTGTCCCGGACCTGACTGTCTCGAGCACCTGACCCTCTCGCGGGCCAATCATCTTCGAGACGAAGTTTTGAGACAGT
>SRQH01000738.1:0-12037 GCA_018360345.1 Claviceps sp. LM84 group G4
GCCTGCTGGTGCTGTGGAGCGGTACATTGATTTTGTCTCCACTGTTGCACAAGTACGGAAGTATCTTTATTATGACAAATTTATTTTATTCTGCTACTCGGGGTCTGGCTCTAAAAGGTCAGCAGGGCTATACGGCGGGCCAGTCCAGGACTCCAGAGAGACTACCTCAAGCTCATCGAGGCATTATTATACGGTTCTAGCCGCGCGTTCTCGTGCGCCAATTAATCAAAACCGTTTCGTCATTGAGCATAGTAGTCGGAAGATGATGCTCGAAATAATCGCCATGAACGGCGTCTGTTACGGCGCCTCTCTTTGAGCCGGTGACCGTCCTATGAGAGGACGACGAGAGGGACCTGATTACCATAGTGGATTCCGTTCAGCATCATGCGACTGTGACGAGTGCGCTTTATCGAATCTTGTAAATTCGAGACGCCGATTTGCTTTTGACCCCCACAATGAGTTCATTTTGTTGATTCGGGACGTTGTTATTACGGACGGAGTCCAGGTTGAGCACTTGAGGTGGTGCAAGTTGCAACCGCCGAGGGCCCGAGGTGAAGCAGAAGTGGTCTCCGAGACTCCGAGTCTCCACTGATTGAAGGCGTTCCTCGTTCCAGGCTTCCAGCCACTCAAGCAAGTGCGTACAACTTACAAGCCGCCCCACCTTGGCGCGTCTCAGGCTCTCAGCCTTGTCGCCAGCGGCTGCTCCCATGAGTCCCATCCGATCGTTTCGCGACAAGCAACAAGCGCGCGCGCCACGTGAATTCAACCTCAGCTGCGTCTCCTGTGCCCGCCCCCGAAGGCCCAAGACGACGCCCTTGAAGCGAAGCGAAATTCACAGGAAGAGGCCTTTTCGTTTTGACCTCCAAAGTCGCCCAGCATGTCGAGTGCCGCGGCAAAATGGCGCGAGGAGCAAATCCTCATCATCTGCCCCGGGAGCAAGACGACCATGGCTCAACTAGGCTGCACGGAGCTAACGCCTCCAACACACAGAATCCCAACGAGAATGTTCCGAGACGGGAACGAATGGCGACCGTATTACACCTTTAAGCGAACAAAAGTGGTGGATGGCGTCGAAACCGAGGAGTGGATAGAGGATGTAGATGGGGACGAAGGCGCCGTGTGGCCGATTCGAGGCGGTAGGATCGTACGCATGGATGCCTTTCTGGCCTTTCTGGAACACGTCCACAGCTTACTCACGACGACGTACCACAACACGCCCATCATGTTGATGGCTTCTCCGCAGTGGACACGGCCGGACTGCGAAGCGATTGCGCAGTACGTCTTTGAAAAAACGCGCACACCGGCACTATGCATGATTCATAGCGGGCTCGCGACGCAGTATGGCCTCAAGTGGCCCAATATGACGGTCATTGATATCGGCTACGAAAAGGTGGATGTGACGGCGATTCATGACGGCAGAGTGGTCAACCAGATTGATTTAGGCTCTTCCGGTAGTGAGAAGCAGATCAGTGGGGGGGAGATCTTTACGCGGCGGTTGCAGAAGTTGCTCGGCGCCAAGAACTTTACGTATGATATGGCGGAGAAGCTCAAGAAGAGTCCCATTTGTGAGGTTCTTCCCTATGCGGCTGGGGCGGAGGACCTCGTTGAGCTTCCCAAGGAGACTGTCCCAGCAGCAGCAGCAGCAGCAGCAGCGACGGCGGCGGCGGCGGCGGAAAGCACGCCTGGGTCCGTTGCCGAGCCCGCGCTGGCGACTGAGCTCATCGAGGAACCCGTCGATGATGCCGGCGATAGCAACGGTGATTCGACGACGACCTCGGCTACGCCCGTTCGCGTCGACGACGGCGTGTTGGACGTTGCGGCTATTGTGACGAGCGGACAGACCAAGGAGTTCCTGGCCCGCAAGGAAGAGGAAAAGGAAAAAGAGAAGAAGAAGGCGGGACGGAAACTCAAGGCGCAGCAGGACGCCGAGGCAGCTTCGTCCGCCAGGCCTGTCCGGCTACCCAACTCAAAGAGAAAGGTGACTACGTTTACCTACGAGGAGGTCATTCAGGAGCTCGTTACGCCTGAGACGTCACAAAACAGCAGTGCGGCCTCGAACCAGGACGGCACGGTGCCTGATGCCGCCACAACCACCACCACTACTACTACCACGGGACAAGAAGACGAAGCAGCAGCAGCAGCCGCCGCGACAGAAACTTCCAGCTCAGACAATGCAGCCTCCACTACATCCCCCGAATACCGACCCAAACGGGTCCGCCGCGACATTGAAATCGGCCTCGAACGCTTCACCTTTGCAGACCGCCACGAAATCGACCGCATCGTCACAGCCATCTACCACACCATCCAGGGCATCGACGACATGTACATGCGGCCCCCCTGCTGGGATAACCTCGTCTTCGTCGGCAACGGATCCCGCCTACGGGGCCTGAAAGAAAACATCCTGCAGACCCTACAGGCGAGGCATCTTGTTTCGCCGTCTACAGCTACCATGTTTACGTCGGAATTGCCTTCGAATGTGGCGACTCCTACGGGAACGGGCGCGCAGACGCCCACTGGATCTTTCAATGGCGGAGTCGGAGGTGTAGGGGGAGGACACACCAGCGGGGTGAATCCCCTTCTGCAGGCTGCTACTACGGCTAGTACCCTCGGCGTAGGGGGTCCAGGAGGAGCAGCAGCAGGAGCAGCAGCAGGAGCAGCAGCAGGAGCAGCAGCAGGAGCAGCGAATAACAGTACGACTCCGGCGGCGGGATCGGAGGCTGCGGGGCCGACTGCTACATATCATTTCCATAGTCAGACGCCAACGAGTATTAAGACGGCTGTGCTGCCGACGTATTTGAGTGAGTGGACGAAGAATGGGTTTGAGGAGGCCATGTTTTTGGGGGCGCAGGTTGCGGCGAGGATTGCGTTTAGTTTGCACGGTGGGCTGGATACTCAGGGCGTGGAGGCGCAGAGGTTGATGAGTTTGAGTAGGGTTGATTATAAGTATGTTTTCCCCCTTCTCTCCCCTTCTCTCCCTGTAGGAACGATGTTTTGCGTGCAGTGGCTAATGGTTTTGCGCAGTGAGCTTGGTCCGAAGGGGATACGGAAGCATTCTATGCTGCAATAGATCTGGGTGTGTTCAAGATGAAGGCAAAGGTGCAGGAATAGAAGGAGGTGTAGGATAGCCGAAGATGGGGAAGGAGATGGAGGAGGAGATGTTGATGTTGAGAACAGGAGGAGAGGAGTACGGACGTGCTGCCCCCAAGAGGGTTATAGGTTTCCATTTCATTCCCTTCTTAGAACAAAAATGGTAGGATATGGAGTTAAGGATCTTGTTTATTTGTTCTCGGTTTGCTTCCTTTGTCCTGACTACGAGGGACGAGAGAGATGAGATAAGGCTCTCGAGAGGAGTGTCGTGGTTAGGTTTGGTGGTGGGCTGGAGACGGGTTGGAAGACTGGTTGTGGGAAGATCTACCTAGAGGTATGAGCTGTCTTGTGCGTATGTATTCGCCACAAGGGCCGAGGAGTGAACAATGATTTATAGGTAGGCTACACGATTGACATAGATACAAATGATACAAGGTGAAGAAAGAGCTCGCCGGTGACTCTCGAGTCTCGAGTCTCGAGTCTCGAGTCTCGAGTCTTGAGTCTCATGATTCATCAGTGGGTGCGCTCCGCTTTTCCTTTCCACATTTACGTTTCCAAGACGGACACGGGTGACGGGATCCCACGTGATAACGCAGCGGTGAGTGTGACGATTCGCGTCGCGCGACTCGCGCGCTGTCCGTCCAGGGTCATGCTGCATGCAGCTTTTATGAGATCTTTTCCATTACCATTTGAACAATTCTGAGAATCGTCTTCATTTCTGTCCATCTTTTCCATGGCTGAGTTTCCGCCCGACGCCTTGCCGCCCGAGGCAATCTATGCAACGAAAGACGCTCTTATCGATGCCATCAATGCCTGGTCACACGATCGAGGCTACAACTTTACTGTCGGTCGGTCCACGCGCGAGAAATCAGGCCGGATCCTCATCACCTATGCCTGTGGTCGGGGCGGCTTCCCAAAAATTTCACAGCGCATTCAGCAGACATCATCTCGTCGATGCGGATGCCCCTTTTCAATCAATGCTAAGCAGCTTCCCAACGAGGGTGGCTGGGCCCTTCGCCACAGACCTGATCCAGCCTGTGCGTTTCATAATCATGCTCCAAACAGGCTTCCCACGGCTTCTCCAACAAATGGAGACCTCGAACCGGAAGAACAAGCTTCGAGAAACAGCTGTTGGGAAGCTGAAGTCCCCCTCAAAAACATCCGGGCTTGGGTGAGGCAAAATACAGCCTCCAAAGCAGCGGCCAAAGGTCGACGAGCCACCCGGTGCCCACCACCGTTGAACCCTCTGATCCAACAGATTTATTCAAAAGGCTTCTGGACTCGAGTGGAGCTTGATGCCCGAGACACGCTGCAGTCTGCGTTATTTTACCATCCAGACTCTATCCGATATCTTAAGAAGTATCCGCGGCAGCTCACAATAGATTGTACCGGTCGAAAGAATAAATTCAACAAGCCGCTTTTCGAAATCATAGGCACAGATACGTGGAGCCGTTCATTTTGTGTTGCTTTTGCCCTTCTTCGCGGCGATACGACAGAGGATTTTGCCTGGGCACTAGACCAAGTAAAAAGTATATCTGAATACCACGGTATCCCGCCCCCTCGTGTTGTTCTCACAGATTGCTGTCCCGTCTGCGTGAGTGCGGTTGATGTATGCTTTCCAAACGCACTCTCGGTACTTTTGACGGCGGTATCTACTCAACGACTTTTTCACCCTCAGATTCGTATGGAGCTTGCCGATCAACAGACGAATGACCTAGTTTCAGGCACACTACAGACCCCAAGTGCAGTCGAGGGTTTTGGGATTCCTGATCTGCCGAGGGCACCTCCTACGTGCAGCGCATGCCACCAACAAGGCCACAAAATGACATCAATGATGTGCCCTCAGCGTCGTTCCGAGTCCCATCGAAATGGCACCGTCTGATCAATAAAAGACTATGCTTTGTGTAAAACTCATCAATGTCCAGCAGGGTGCGTCGACGAAACAAGGCGTGAGGCTCCAGGTGGACTAGACAGCCACAACGGCAGTCGTCGGCTTCAAAGCGAATGAGGCTCACAGAAAGGCACATGGCCTTCTGATGTAATTTTTTTTTTTTAGCAAGAAAGATTGCAATTGGTGCCTAAACGTCAACCTGATGAACAAAGACTGCTTTGTCAGATCGCGGCGGCCCCTGGAGACGAAAGGAGAGAAGGTGATAAATTTTGGGTTCTCACGACGAAGTCATATATCGCGCTGAAATGATGAGGGAAAGAATTGGGCGGCGCATGACTATCAATCTTGGCATCGCGGCACGAAGACAGTAGCAGGACACATCGAGAAGAACCGAGGCTTTTTTTTTTGTTTTTTTTTTGTTGAAAGGCACACACCTTTCTGGCACGATTCAGTAAGAAAGAGTGCGATTGTTGTCTCAAATTTCAGCCTTGTGAACACAGAGCTCCCGTAATGGACCATGGCGGCGTCCCTGGCGTCCCTGGAAGAAGGAAGAGGAGATGGCATGGCATATCTTGACGTATATCCCTTGGTTCCCTCAGCCCGGCCCGCATTTGCCACAGCCACCGCCCAGCCAGCCGGGAGGAGACGGTACTGTCTAATGATGAACATTACCGCGAGTCAAGTACTGCGATTGGACTGCAAGCTCGAGTCCTAGTAAGATTGGTATCACAAAAACAAAGGAGCGTTTACGGTAAGAGTAGATTCCAACTGCGGTGTCATTGGAATCCTCATCCGCTACAACACCACAGCCAGGCATACAAAAGATAAAGCAGGATCAAACATCCACAAACTACAAATCCCTTCCATGCCAGATCGACCTCTCCCCTCCAAGAGCATAGATACATACATAATAAGCACATACATACTACATACATGATAACACACATAACCAAAACACCACGCGAGCTCTCCTCATTAATTTTAACCCTCTACTCTCCGTATCCAAAGTTTTTTCCAAACTTCGACGTAATACTATACACACAAGCAAGAAGTCCAAAAGAGGAGCCCCTGAGAAAAATGTCTAGTATGGTATAATCTAATTTCCCCGTCGCGATGCTGCTAAAGAGCAAATGCTAAAAGAAGCAAAAAGCCAAAAGAAGAAAAAAAAGTGTTCGTGCATGCGTGTCAGTCAGGTGCAGCATCATAGAGTCGTTTTTTCTTTTCGTCGTCACAGCAAGAATGTGGATCGTTAGCCAGCTGCGTTGCGGGCTTCGGCTTCGAGGGCGGCTTTATGCCAGTCCGTTTTGAGGAGGTAGGTGTATTCGATGATGGAGACGCTGTGAGAAGGATTAATACGTCGTTCTTCGAGGTTGCCCTTTTTGAGGCATTCTTTTGAGATCTTGTTTCGTTTGGGGGAAGAGAAAGGGATAGAGAGGAAGAAGAGCCGGGGAATATATAAAGGAAAGCCCTTACATGATCAATCCAACCGTGACACCCGCCCACAGCCCCTCGAGCTTCCAGTCCAGTCCGAACGCAAGGGCCAGCGACACGGGCAGCGAAATCACGTAATACGAAATCAAATTGGCGGGCCCCCCGATGGACTGCTTGCCAATACCGCGGAGAAGGCCGTGTGCGCCAGCGCCCAGCCCGTCAAAGACCTGCATGACAGCCACGACGGGCAGAACGCGCGCAACGGCCTGGATGACACCAGGGTCGTTGGTGAAGAGGAGGGGGAGGTGGAAGCGCAGGGCGGAGAAGACGGTAAGGTTGAGGAGGCCGATTAGGAGGGCGGCGACGAAGGTCTAGAGGTTTTATGAGTTAGCGATGATCTGACTTAAGAGGGTTGGGTAATGAATGGCTCCTAAGAATCGAGTAGCTGTACGTACTACTTTACCCGTAATCTTGGCCGCATCAACCAGCCCCGCGCCCATTAGATTGGCCACGCGCGTAGACGCAGCAATGGACATGGGGAACGGAATCTGGTACGAGATGGACGACAAGGTAACCAGCACGCTCTGCGCAGCGAGATACTCGGTACCAAAGCGACCCGCGAGCAAGGTCATAATCTCAAAGGCCAGCCACTCTGCCTCGACCATGATCATGCCCGGCAATGCCAGACGGATCATGACCCACCAGTTGGACAGGGCCCTACGACTGAAGCCTCCCCAGCACTGCCTACCGTCGATAAAGACAACGTAGAGAAAGAGCAGAATCGGCAGCAGAGTCTCGGTTATGGCGACGGCAATGGGGGCGCCGATGAAGCCCCAGCCTAGCTTCCATACCAGGAGCCAGTTGATGAAGATGTTAACGGGAGCCGCGACGATGAGCACGTAGGTAGTGGCGCGGAACAGACCCTGGGCCTGGGTGAAGCGCTTCCCAACCTCGAAAAGCACGAGACCCGGGATACTGAAGATCATGACGCGCAGGTACAGAGCGGCCAGGCGGGCGGTCTCGGCGTCGGGCACCACGTGAATCAGAATGCTCTCGGCAAAGAGCCACAGAACGGCAACAGGCACCGACAGGCACAGCAAGAAGCAGGCCATGCGCTGACACTGCAGACCCACGAGATGTTTGTGTCCTGAACCATAAGCCTGCGCGCAGAGTGTGTCGAGGCTGGTGGCGAGGCCCTGGAAGGGAGCCAGACAGCTGATGGCTTGCGACATGTTGGCGAGGGACACGGCGCCCAATTCCACCTTGCCGATACGGCCGACGGCGAAGACACTGGCCACGTTGATGGAATACTGCAGGAAGAAGGTGACGATGAGGGGCATCGAGTATGAGATGATCGTCCGGGTCTCGCGCTGCCACGAGGCAGGGACATGGCGTGAGGGGACCGGCTGCTCCCACGGTTGCTCCCACTGCTGCGTCCATGGCTGCTCGTCGTCGTCATCGTCGTCGCCCGAACCTGTAGCTGGACCTGAGCCTGAAGTTGAACCCGAGTCCACGTCCGGTTCAGAGCTGGTATCGGACCGGTTATCGAGGTCTGCGTTGACCAGCAAAGGGGCTGTTTCTGTCGGGGCGATTCGCGCGGCCGGTGCCTTCGTAGAAGTCCTGGCATCAGGACCGGAACGCGGCTTCTTCACGTTGAACACCCGGCGGACCATGCGGGCCGCCAGGCTACGCTTCCGCGGCGGCTTGGTTTGTTTCGGCGTTGGGGAGTCAATGTCTCGCAGCAGGCTCCTGGCGCGACGAACCTGCTTCTGTTCCCGCGGCGGCGTCGGCATGGGCATCGGTTCGTTGACGAGAGGCTGCGCGTCGTTGAAGACCGGCCGCGAGCCGCCGTACGCAACGCCGCTGGGCCGGCGACACATGGGATTGCCGGGATGCTCCGCATGGTCGTCATCATGGCCTTCTTCGGCTCTGACAATATCACGGTCCTCGTCGGGACATGCTGCTATGTCTTCGGCGAGGAAACGCTCAGCCAGCGGCGAGCACGCCAAGTATTGTTGCTGCACCGACGCCGACACGAGATCCCGACCACGGCCGCTCGGCGAGCCGATGACCGGCCTCGCACCCACCATGTCGCACACGGTACGCCCCCGGAACGGTGTAGTTGTCGAGGTGTTGATGAGCCGCGGACTTCCGAGTAGGTCAGGAAGCTGATTGGGAATCTGGGAGACCGGACCAGAAGGGACGGCGAGGGGCGTTCAAGACAATGGCTGCACTGTGTTGCCAACCGCCAACCGCTGGATGATACCAACGAGCAAGTCGAGAGGAAGTAGAAAAAGTGATCAAATAAGGACGGAGTGAGAGTTGAGAGTGAGAGAAGAGCAAAAGGGGCTCCCTCACAAACGCCGGCACGCTACGAAGATGCGGACTTTTTGACAAGCGGTGCCCAATGGCAATGACAGCAACCAAGCAAGACGAAAAACCTCGGGACCCGCACCGTTCGCGTAGAATACATATGTATGAGCTGGAATCGGATTTATATTACGGAGTATAGTCCCGTCAATCAAGTCCCTGCCAAACAAGTCACCGACGGCGCGGCGAGTCGCCCACCAACGAGTCAGGCGAGTGGCGCCGAACAGGGGGCGAAAAGACCTTCGATGTGGGTTCGTGGACTCTGGGAGTCTAGAGTCTGGAGTCTGGACTCTGGACTCCTGGAGGTTGTCACCAAAACAAGATCGATGCTGTTCTCTCCGAGGCGGCAGGGTGTCGCTTGATATGTCGCAGAAGAGAAGACGAATACTGCATTCTGTGAACATGGCAAGACGGAGAAAGAAGCAAAAAAAAAGGATCCACAAACTTTAGCACCAAAAAAATTTGCGGCCACGGGACCAGCCATGGATGGCGTTGTAACTTGTGATGAAGACTGAAGTGTAGAACTTGTTGGTTGACTCCGCCCATCAGCCGCGACCCGCGCCACCTAAGCCGGACCATGTCTCCGAGCAAGGAGCGAAAGGCAAAAGATAAAAGGCAAAAGGCCAAAAGGCGGTACCGTAATAAATTTACGTTTCCGGGTTTGTAAGGGTCGGCATGATGCGTGATTTTTATCGTATTTCTGGCACGTTGAAGCCTGAAGGCGGGCTGGGTCTCGATCTCCGCGATGTTAGGCTTTGCGACTGTGCCTACATACCTAGTACCTGCACGTCGTGCCGTCGAGACTCGAGAGATCTGTTGCTCGTACTCCGTACGCTGAATCGCCCATGGTTGAATCATTCACTCGACGCTATGACGTATGCAGAGCGAGCGGCGGTGTGCGGATGATTGATAAAGATACCTATGTATGCAGCTTAAAGTGGCATCGTCATGGGTCCTGTCCTGCTGCACCAATCAAAAGCTCCCTTGCTTTCATCAACATGCAATTTCCAGGAACTTCCAGCCACCATTCGTGCAATCAACGCGACGCGAAGTCTTTGTCGGGAATTAGGTACATACATACATAGTTCATCGGAGCTCTTCCCCGCGTGTCGACTCACCTCACAGACGCGTCACGAAAACTCCGCAACATACATATGTACCTACCTCTTAGGTCCTACCGACAGTACATATGTACATACCTTCGCATGCTTAAATTGCCCATATCTGGCCGTGGCAATCCGGTTCGCTATGCGCCATCGAAGCAACCCAAGGGACTTCTCCTGTGCCGTACTGTTGCAAGGGTAGACTGTACGGAATCCGTACTGCTACCGGCACTGCATTCGGTTCGGCTGCAGGGTCCAATGGCCCCGGGCTATCAGATTGGAATGCTCCTACCATAGACGGGGCGCCTGGTTGGAGAAGCTCTGGCCAGATCAAGACGCCCACCTCCCACGATGCGATCCTCACTTGCCCCGTAGGTGCTGCCGGTCCGCCCCATGCTTGCTTGGAAAGGTTTGCAGATGTCAGCAGGGCCCAGTCCAGCGTCTGGTTTTCGTTGTACCGTATGAAAGTCTTGATATGCGGAGCCGCTCTGTTTCTTCCACTATTCTGGACGGCGATCCCGGAGGGCAGAGCTGTCGTCCAGCGTCAGACGAGTATGGCATCAATCGAGAAGAGAGGAAAGTATGGACCAATGCAGACGTACCAGCTCCATCGTCGCAGTCATTTGCCCAGTGATACAACATTGGTTGCAAATACTTCAATTGTTGCGCTTGCTGCGCAGACTGGGTTCCGATATAATGAATGGATCCGCCCGACGCGTATCCGTCAACAGATCTTCGGACTTCATCGGCTGTTGGGAAGACAATCTTGAACCTTGGTCGTTGCCTCTCCTTGCTCTGACCAGACGCGAGAGCATCGAAGAGTGTGCCCTGAAGCCAGCTGTCTTTGCCCCCCAGCGTGGCAATGGAAGAAATTTGTACCACGACTTCTGCACTCCCTGGTTGACATGGTACAGCCTTGAGATATCTCTTCATCGCAGACCAGCCGAAAGGAGTGTGCGAAAGATCATAACCATCGTGCAAGCCGGGCGTACTAGCGACGAATGCTGCTCTCACTGCGGAAAAGTCGTACTTACTGAGCTTATCTGCAAGAGGTTTACAGGTCAGCCCACGACTGTCGTAGCGTCTCAGGTAGCTCAACAAATCGGCCTTGAACCGGTCCCCACTTCCAATGGCTAGATCTTCGTACGAAGACGCAGATTGACTTCCCACTGCTGCTCTCGGCAACCGTGGCGATCTCCAGACTGCATTGGTCATGTTTGTCCAGTCTTTGGCTGTCATGTTGGCCGTGTGGATGATGACTTCGGCAGTATCATCATGGCGGAACAAGATCATCATCTTGGAATGATGAGTGCCAAACATCTCGGGCATGGGCGCAACATGAAGCTTCACATTGTTATAAGCTGATGCAGCCAGCTTCACGTACACATGTAATGATACTAGGTCAGACACACGAGCCACACAGGTAGTAAAGCCAAGAAAAGCAGCCGAAGGCCAAAAAGACAACAACAAAAAAAAACCGAAGGAGACTCACCGAGAGCGCCATTCTTTGCGGATCTTCTCTCTTCCAGAACCCATGCACAACATGAACATCAACAATGTGTCTTGTGTCAGGGTCAAAGACATCCATCAAGAAGTCAATGTCATGAAGAAAATTGAACTCCCAGCATTCACTGATGAGTGCATCTCCTAGGATATCGTGCAAAGTCACGGCATCTTTGTTCAGTTCGTCTGGTAAGTCCCTGATCCAAGTCAACTGCCACGGAGACTTCCGATCATGGCCAGCATCAAGGCGTCTGTTCTTCTGTAGAGGACTGCTGAGCGCTTTATCCTCTTCGGTTTCATCTAGCCGTTGCCGCTTGCCTAGTGTGCCCATGACGTCCAGCGGATTTGAAGCTGACGCTGATCGTCCGCTATTGCAGGAAGTCTGATGATGTGAAACGTCTTGACGCCGATGGGAATTTCTCAGGATGCTGCATTCCTTTAGCACGCAGGTCAGACGTAAGACTTGATTATGCGTTCTCCCCCCATTGGTGCTTGTACAAGATTCAGAGCTGCCAAGGGTACAGGTCGTGCCGTGGATAAGTGTTGGGTTAACAGGGGGGGTATTCACATCAATATGGGATGCGCATCATTAGGGGGGTGAGACAACTGCCTTCAATTCGTTGTATATACGAACAAAGGTATCTTGGTGGTG
>SRQH01000739.1:0-12035 GCA_018360345.1 Claviceps sp. LM84 group G4
CCCCCCCCCCCCCCCCCTCCCGTTTCCCCATTACTCGGCTGGGATAACTAGGTAGAAGATTGCGTCGTCAGGATGTCGTCGAAATGGACCATAGACACAGACACAAACACAAACACAGACACAGACACAGACACAGACACAGACACAGACCATAGAATAGGCCACCCAGTCCATCCCACCACAAACGCACCACAGTCCTATGCTCAAGTTTCCGACAAAGTCGCTCCGTAATTATTACGTTGATCTGCTGCTTCGTGCTTTGTGCTTTGTGCTCGTGCCATCTCCGTGCCGGTGCAACACATCTCACAACTTGAAGCAGCTATCCCATCCCATCCCATCCCATACCTAGCAGCCGCACATCATATGTAGCATGTGAGATTTCCTCCTCTCCGCTCCATTCATCTGCCACCACGCAGAAAAGTACTAGCCATGTAGTACCTAAAACCATAAGCCTTTCCCCCTTGGGTACCTACTAAACCAACAAAAGAAACCTCTCCACAAAAAAAAGAGTTAGGATGTACAAAGGAAATAAAATAAAATAAAACGCCCGAGTATGCCAAAGATGTTTCGTCATGGATAAAATAAAAAAAGACAAAAAAAACCCCCCATGTGAATAGACAGCGAAGTATCCATCCCATCCGAGAGCGGTGGAGTGGCCTGCAGCATGTTGCATAGAAACAAAAAGAGAACATCAAAATTCCTCCCAAAACCGCATAGGTAGATGAGACGAGACAGAAAAGAACAAAACAATCGCTAGCACAGACAAGTACGCAGCGAGTAAAAAACAAGAGGGCCCCCAACAAAGAGTAAGAAAGACGTGATTACAATGTGCAGGCAGGCGTTGTAAGTGAAGTGAAGTGAAGTGAAGTGAGGTGAAGTAGGGTGCGGTGAGGCGGTCGTGTGAGAACGCATCCCATCTCGTGCCATATTCGCCTGCGTCCGGCGTGTAAACGAGATGTAAGAATGCAATCATCGATTCCTTCCCCTAAGTCCGCCCCGTCCGCAAATTCATCCATCCTCAGCAGCCGCTTTTCTCCCCGACCGCGCTTCCAACTGGCGTTTCCTCTCGAGTTTCGCATAGTGCAGCCCACACGCGTTGCAGAGCGTCCTCGCACCATCAGGCCCGCGCCTCCATTCTGGCGTGTCGATTCGGTTGCAGCTATGACATCGTCCTGGCGGTGCAGCGCGCTATCCGAGAAGCAAACGAAACCCCCCCCAACACGGTTAGTTTCTGCGCTTCACTAGCCGATAACCCTGTGCTTCCTTGATCCGTAGTGTCCATGACTTACCCCGCGGCGTTTCTTCACCTCGCTCATTGCGTACTGGCCCTTTGTGCTCGCGTCAAACATGACCATATCCGGGTGGTCCTGCTCGGGTGACGGCTTTGCCTTGTTTCCTTCGCGGGCACGCTCGCTTTGGATGGATGCCTGGACGGATTCTTTGACGTGCTCGAGGGATTGTCGGATGAGATCGGCATTGGCTAGCATATCGTGTACCTCCCGCTCTGTGGGCAGTCTCTCGGGGATGGGATGCGAGCCGTGTTGTTCCTGAGCAATTCGACCGTACGCTTCAGCAAAGTTGAAGATGGTCCGTGTGGAGGAGGCAATCTGCGCGGAGCATGTCCCAGTTAGCATGCAAATCTAGTAAGTTGAGCCGTCATAAACCAGGACCCTTCCGCGTCTTCAACGGCCAGGAGGAGCGAGGGGCAACTTTCGCAGAGGGTCTCTGGGAAAAGCATAAACGTCAGGTATTCATACCCTGCTGAGTGAGTCCTGATAAGCCCACGCTTCAAAACCGCGACCGACTCCATGATCGTATCGTGCGCGATTCGCATAGTCGGCTTCGTCGTGACGTATCGGGGTTCCTCGCGGATCGTAATGTCCCGGTGGTGGTGGGGGTGGTGGTGGAGGTGGGCCGGGATGGCGAGGAGAGATCGGATAGACCGGAAGAGAAATCGGATGACCAGTAGGATGGTGGTGTCCGGAAGGGTATGGATGAGATGTGTGTGAATGAGGCGGGGGACCATGGCCGTAGGCTCCGTTGGGTGCATGAGGATCCGACGTCGGTTGAGGTTCATTTAAACGCATCTGATGCAGTGACAGATCTGATTTGGAAGGTGGAGTCGATCGACGGTCGGTGACGGGGGGGAGACTGTGCCGCCCATTGAACGGCGGGCGAGGAGATTCTGAAAAAGGTGGCAGAGTATCTTGTCGCGACGAAAATGATGACGGGGTATGGAGCGATTGAGGAGAGTGCTTCTCTGCGTCGGCGAAATGGCGAGCTGCTGAGGAAAACGGTGAGGGCAGGCCTGTCCCATGCGGCATGCTCGACTGTGAGTGTGAGTGGTGGTACTGGCCCGGCCTCGTGCCAGAAATGACTTCGGAGATGGATGGCAGGGATTGTCGACCCGGCTGCTCCTTATCGTCAGGCAGTGGCCTTCGATGCTCAGAAGAGATCATGGTCGAAGTGGACGATGCGGTAGCAGCAGCTGGCGCTAGAGCCAGAGCCGAAGTCGAAGGCGCAGACGTCGGTGCCCCCCCTGCTGGATACTGGTGAAAGCTCGGATGAAGAGGAGAATGAGGGGGATGAAGAGGAGAATGAGGGGAATGAGGAGGATAATGAGACGAGGGAGCGAGCACAGCGGCAGCGGCCATGGAAGGCTGTTCGCGATATCGTCTTTCGAGGTGTCCTGGCTGCGATTGGTAAGCAGCCTCCGGGGTGAGGGTGCGTTGCGGTTGATGCAGATGCGCTTGCTGCCGCGGATGTTGCTCAGCAATGTTGGCAGAAATCGGGTGAATACTAGAGAGACACGAGGTCGACAGTCAATATCGTCATGTCAAGGGGGATGGATGGCTTTCACCCAAGCCAAGACCAAGAGCTGCTACATGGAGAGTCACAACTCTCGAGCCGGAACAATGCAGTGGCGTGTAGGACGCACCTAGAGCGGGATCCAGAGTCACCTGGTTCCATAGCGCGCGTGGCAAGGGACCGAGGGGAGATCTAGAACGAAAATCTAGGCCTGTTGACACATCGAGCTGAACTTGCTTTTTGATTTCTTCAGACCGCAGACCAGGACAGCTATCGATTATATATGTATGGGGCCGGGCTGAAGATGGCGAGAAGGCAAGCCGTAAGATAGACCAACAAACGTCGCAAGAAGCTGGGCTAGAAATCGGCAAAATCCGTCTTTGTGAGCCGACAGCTGTTACGGCTGTAGTGTTGTAGTGCTGGAAGTGCTAGAGGGGATAAGGGGTTGTCGAGACTCGAGACCAGTGCGATGACAGTGCGATGGGAAGAAGGAAGCAAGAAAGGAGAAGTCAGAAGGAAGAATTCGGCAAACAAGTAAACAAGAGGAAACAGGAACAAGGGAAGAATAGCAATATAATAGTGTAGGAAAAAAAGGCATCGGTGCCGATACGACCCATCAGCCACCAACCAGCAAAAAGCAGTCTAGGATCGCCTGGGATCGCCTTGGGATCGTCTGGGATCGTCCGAGAGCGCCTGGAAGCGCGCCTGGCATGGGGAACCGGGGTTTGACTTGGAGGAGATCTGACGCGATGGGCCATCAATCAACCTCGTGGTGGGCGGGCCAAAAGGCGACATGGCAGACACGACCGCACTGAGACGATGGGCATTGGGAACGGCGTCAGCTTCTGTTCCAGTCTCCGGGGGCCCCCAGGTCGGGCCAGGTCCCATCTGTGTCCATCTCTGTGTCCATCTGCGTGTCCATCTGCGTGTCCATCTGGGCGATTGCGAGAAGCAGCACCAGACAAGGGTCCAGCGACGCAACTGTGATGAGATGGGCGGAGTGGACAGGTGGGGTCGCTTAGATGAGAGAGATCCGCGGCACTGGATTGTGTAGGTACTGTTAGGTACGTAGTCATGGGCGTGCGAAGCGGCGAGCGGCGAGCCGGGGCCGCGTCACAACGTGGGAGTGCCTGCCACGAATCTGGAGGGCGTGCAGGACGTTGCAACTTGCAGCACAGGAGACACGCCCCACCCAGGGTGTGGGGATACGCCCTGCTCCCGCAAAGTTGCACCTGGGGTGGGCTCAGCAGGCTGCACCGCCGTAGCCAGGGTCTCGCAGCTCTCGCTGCCTCGCAGTGCTGGTGCTCCGTGCTGCTGGCTCGGTGCGGGTGCTCGGTGCGGGTGTCCAGAACATTGGATGCGCAACGGAGACGGGCTCAGGGCACTAGCGCAGCGCTATCGTGGTGAACTGAGATGTGATGCGGAGCTTGTCTGGCCCCTTTTCGCTCTGTACCTATGTAGGTACATATGTACTCCGTACTCCGTACTCCGTACTCCGTAGGTATGTACATATGTACATATCTATGGATGTATGTAGGTATGTATGTACGGAGTATGTATCTACATACTGTACATACCTTCTCCCCCTATGTATCTGATCAATGCTACTGGCCTCTTATTACTGTCCCTGAGACGGCCACCCACGAGCTGCAACACAGCTGCATCATGTATGATGTATATGAATGTCGGCCATAACCTTTACGTACATCAACACGAGCCTGTACGGAGTTGCTGCCTCGCTGCAGCGCTACATCGCTACTCCGTACAATCGCTGCATCGCCGAGCCCACGCTAATGCCCTTGCCCGTGCCCTTGCCAGGCCCACACCAGCATCAGCCTCGACCTGATCGGAACTGAAATGCGGATGACGAACCTCGCTCGATTTGGGCCTCGCGTGGAGCGGCGGCAGCCGAGACGTCTTTGCTGCACCAGCTGTGCATCTTCACCGTCAACTTGCTCGGCTTCCAATTCTTGTTTTGGTCGTGCCGCTCGGCCTTTCCTGCCGGCCAGATTGCGATTGTGTAGCGGTGGAGTGAAAGGCCGAGATTGGAATAGGTACCTAGGTATCTATGTATGTACATACATACACATTCGTCTGCAATAGTTAAATTAATGGCTTGCTTCTAGAGGGCTTCTGATGGCTTCCGAGCGGCCCCATGTGGGACGACCTGTGGCGATCCAGATGAGCGGATTTCAGATGGCCCATGGGCAGATTGCCAGATCCCACATCGTCAGATTTGTCGACAGACGTCATGACGAGCATGGCACGTGGGTGAGAGAAATGCAAAGAAAAGAAATGCCATGGCCACATGTGACACCAGAAGCTCACCCCAGCCTGGAGTCCTGGATCAAACTCATCGTCCGTTCAGGGGTTCGCCGCAACACTGCCGCAACACTGAAAACTTCAATTGTCCCTTTTGCTCTCTGAGCCGTGGGCCGTGGCCCCTTGGTTCGGCCTGGTTCCGGTCTGGTTCCTGTCCTCGAGCTCCTTCCATGTCCAGCGCCCAGGCGCGCCTTCTCTCTCTGCACTTGGCTTTTCAAGGAAGGATCGCATGATCCGACTTGCCTTTAGGTATTCTGCCGCCTTCGTCCGCACAACGTCATGAGCAGGTTCCCGATGCCGGTGTGTGCACCTTCGCGCCTTCCATAGGTAGGTAGGTACATATTACCTACCTGGGTATTTCCACTCTCTCGTCTCTCATTGTTGTATCCACATGTGCGCTGTTAGATCTTGACCGGTGGAGCCCATAATTGACGATTTGTGGCGGTCAGTGGGCGTCAACCCCCTGCAATCCCAATCATCATCATCAGATACGGATAAAGGCTAATAACGATGCGTAACTTGTAAGAGCATCGCAGATCAACTACGGAGTATGTACGGAGTAGCTCTGCCATCATCCATGGCAAGCCCGACAAGGCCCGACAATATCTTGGTCAACTTTGAACTTCCTCAGATTGACTTTAACCGCCACCAATGACACAGATCTTGTGCTCCCGTCGTCCCCCTTTCCCCCCGGTTCAATCTCCCTGCTGCATCGTCATGTACTACATACATAGGTACACTATGTACATACCTACCTACATACGTACATATCATTATCCCATCTCGTGTTGACCAAAGTCGGTCTCGTAGAGATGAAGCCTTGCAATTTTTGCTCCTCATTATGCACTTTGGTTTTCAACGCGTGGCTATGTACGTATCGTATCGGCCAATGGGTTGATCCTTTCTTGCGTTAGCATGCTACCCTCCTGGCTTCAGCCGATTGTGGCAGACGAGCGACGCGGTCATGTCTTCGAAATAGACCTCAGCCGGTCAAGCTCCGGGCTGGGCACAGCGTCAATGCTCTCGAAAGCGCCAAGATTCGACGAAGCCTTATTATGTACCATGCACACGCTGTATAATCTGGCTCACCGTTTCCAGTGCAACGGTCGCCGTACGTAGGCTTTCGTTGCTGCCGAAAATCTTGTCAGCACTTTTTCCCCACACGGAAAAAGACATCGTGGCGCTAAGAAGCTTCTTTCGTCGGTGGGGCACAATTCTTGCGCGCTCAATGTTACTCTGTACGAAGTACAATACGACTAATCTGTCTTTATCTCCCTGTTCATCGGCAGAGCATGTGTACGGAGTAGTGAGCCGATCCGTTGCTTCCTGACTGGGAGCTTCAAACACAACGCATCGGCAAACGGGCGACTCATGGCTCTGCAGAAACGTCAAATCAACTTCCCGATTCGGATGTCATGCAACCCCTCCTGCCCTCTTCTGTTCCACTGAGATCGTTGCAGCAAGATATCGTCAGGGTCGTGTTGATATTCGAATGTAGGTACTCCATAGGTACCTGTTACTAACCAGATCCTTGCTCGTGTACGGAGTAGGTAGGTAGTTCTGCGCGCAGATTCGAACCTGACAGATCAATGTACGCACAGGCCAAGATGAGACAGCATAATGTCTCGCACGAATAATGCCTCCCCGATTTGAAACCTTGAGATACCAATGTCTTTTCTACGATTCTATCTCAATCAGACATTGAAGCATGAAAAGCTTCCACAAAGGCCAAAGCTTTGTTGTGCCTTTCATCAATGTTTGTTTGATCATGGCCTAGAAGTTAGAACTTGAGTCACTCCACTCGTCCATGCAGGCAGATAAGTAGGCGGCATGTCCAGAGTCCAATACTCCAGTATGTAGTTTCAGTAGTACATACCAGCAATGAGCATTGATCACAGGGTACGAAAGAGAAGTTACTAACTCACTATGGACGTATGTACCAACTCAAAGAACGGCCCATTGCGTGTACCTCGTCTACCTGCTTGGCAAACGGAAAGCTAAGATCGTGGACTCGGCTACCACCGAGGCACGCGGCGACTTGCGTGCAACACACATGAGCAGGTTATACGGAGTAGTTATACCTTGCGGCTTGCCTGTGTGAGCGTCGATGTACTTATCCGCCGACGACATGGTAGCAGACGTATGTATGTGCCTACCTACGGTAGGCTCATGTAATAGTAATGGCTAATCTTGAAACCGGTTCAAATAGGTGACCAGTGGCAACCATGCGCTTGCCATCCATGTACATAGGTACATACCTACCTAGGTACTGACATGTTGTGCGGCGCGTAGGTACATATATTTGGATCTGGCAGATCGGTCACCAGCCGGCACAATGTCGATGCACAAGCTTAATATATTTTGCGCCTCCGCCGCTGTGTGCGACAACCGATCGAGTCTATCGGAGCCGAATGAAAAGGAAGGGTGCTCATTGATTGCGAATCAGCCATCAAAGTAGTACAGGATCCCACACTTCTGCCAATACGAACATCACAAGTGGCTGTCCATTTGCCAAACTCTACTGCGAATACGGCCCAAGACCCTATCGATGAGTCCTCGCGGATGAATCGTGATCATCAGACGTAGGTAGGTTGTCGCTGAACTGTGTGTTGGTATCGCATCATGAAACGGATGGATGCTCGGATTTAGTCCTTTGTGCTCCGTCGTCTGTTACGGGAACCCACACCGCACCCCTTCCATGTGCCATGCTAGGTCCCGCACAAATCGAACCATTGCAAGGGCAAATGATCAACGGGGTAGGTAAGTAACTAGGTACACTACATACATATGTACATACCTGGTATAGGTAGGTACATATGTAGGTACCTACCTATGCACAGAGTATGCACAGAATACGGAAGACGAGCACCTGGTTCTCAGCCCATGGCGAACCATGTACTCCGTAGCACTCATATAATCAAGGGTCGTCATAAGAGAGAAGCAGAAAGCACACAACCAACTGGCAACAGCCTTCCTTGCATGTACATGTAGCGGAAAAAGGAAGAACAGAAGGCTGTGTAGCAGCCAAATCGGGTCATTTCTTCGACTGTCTGGGTGGGCCTTTGGAACAAAAAAAACGCTCTTCCACGATGATGCAGACGTTGGAAGTTTGGAACTGGGAGTAGGTAATAAGGAGTACATGTAGGTAGAAGGCCGATTTGTCTTCCTAGCCGCTCGAGGCTGGGCTTTTAGTGCAGAAAGTGGGGATGCTGGCCTTCCAGAACAGGTACCTAAGGTACCTACATACCTAGAAGGCACCGCGTCAACGATGATGGATGCCAGATGGGGACTTCGGGGCTCTACATTAGGTACCCTGAAATTATCCTCGTCTTGATTGCTCCTTCCCACCGTCCACGTTCCTACTCCGTAGTCATTGTATCCGTAGAACATTCCATTTGGTGGCTGGGGTCTTCGCATTTCTGCCACATTTCAAGCTTCCCGTTCATCAAATATATACCTACATATGTACGACCCAAAACGACGACAGGTACGGACGAACTGTTCCCGACAGCAGTACTTGCATTAGCCAACAACACGTGGAATTCATGAGCATCTTGTTTTGCGTAAATGAACAACGACGGATTTTTTTCCTGACCACTGTCAATGGCTACACTAAGCAGACATGTAAGCAGAGCAGAGCAAAGTAATGACCGAATCTGAGATGCAGTTGCAGTCTGCAATGCTCACAGCCAAGCGGCCCGAGCAGCAAATGAACAGATGACTGACGCTCTCCATCAGTTGTGACTCGACTCGTCGGGCCTCCAGTCTCACCATGGACATCAAGACAAGATTGCACATCGACAGCTGTCATGCCGCACCTTACTTTTTCATGCTTCACTTTTGAATACAAATCTGCCCTGGAGACCAAGTCTGTCGCGATTTTTGCCAAATTGAGCACAGTACTGAAAGCGACTTTGAAGTACATATGTACAATGGCGTTCTATTCTTGGAAACTTACACCACCAAAGACATGGAGGGGTGGAAGAAAAGGGAAGGACAAAAGAGAAAGCTCGGATAGTAACCGATCGCGATTAAAAACGCCGCTCGTTGCCGCGAATGGCGTTTCGGTCCGTGCTTTCACACGAAGAGGGAGAGGGCTTCTTCAGCTTGAATGTTGCGCAAAAAGGGAGTGTTTTTTTATTTTTTGAGATGTTATGAGCTACCTACCTACCCAGCCACCCAGTCTGCCAAGGTGGGTAGGCATCTCCGACTGGTTCATGCTTATTTATGCTAGCTGGTGCCGAACCCAACCAAGCTTTTACGCTCCTCCAAACTGAAAGAAGATTTGAGGTTCTAAACGTGATAAAGCATGAGCACGGATGGTATTGATCTGCGCCCGACTTCGGACTTCCTCATGGAGGGGGTGTGAATGGTCTGAATCTGACCTAGTTTTCCAGTACATACGTCGGTCACGTTTGAGACCTTTAGTCACGATAATTGACCTTGTGCGTGCTTCAGATCACACCGGCCTCTCTGGCACCTCCATTGCTTTCGTTGCAGGCCCGTGAAGAACAAACGCCGGGCAAGAACAATGCCTAGATATAAACGGCAAGTACGAAACTAAATGCACGCTGATTGCCTACGCGTGTTCGCACACAAACGGCTTGGGCCATACATGAGATAATACTGATGCCATCCAGTGATCAGTGGACGTCCAACGGAGATCTGCGTCATCATGGGAATGAAAGCAAGAATGGGCCCATCATCTGACGGAATCAAGCTATCGGCGACAATGCTTGCTTTATCCAAGTCGTTGGCGAAGGGCGCTTCATGGCGCGAAGGATGCAGCGCATCTCACATGTGTCTCGCGGCAGTTGAAAGCGTGGCGTGCTGATCAGACTGGCAGAAGCACGTTATTAACACCAAAAAAAAAAAAAAAAAACCCCCCCCAATTATTCTGCGGAATAGACGGAACGCGGCAAGGAGATTCGTGCGTCCAAGCGCGTAAATCAGGTGGAGGTCGCGGTGGTGGGCCCCGGTTCCTAATAAAGAGCTGTGTCAAGTTGTCCAATGTCAACATTCAAGTTCGGACAAGGCCCACAGCCTACGGAGTACAGGAGAACGATTCGGTGAGAGTGACAAGAGGAGCCGGTTGGAAGGCATCCATCTATCCGGATGGCTTTTTACTCCGTACATACGGAGTAGAGTGTCAACTTTTCCCCCGCTCTCTCCGCCAACATGGCATGACTCCGTACAGATGTACATATGTATGTATGTACTCCGTGAGTCCGTACAGAGCGGAAAGGTGCGGAAGAAGCAGATCGACTCAGCCCCCCCGCCAACATGAATTTGAACATGTCGTGGACTCGTGAGGCTTGCTTGCCCGTGTCGACTGTCCATGCCGGCAGATCCATCGTCGATGCAATGCGCGACGGCAAGCCCTGGCCCGATTTCCCAGGGGGCGCCCGAGTCAGGTCTACCTATCATTTCATCCTTCGTTCTCTGCATCGTGTCGGTCTGACGACGCCGCAGATGGCTCGCTTCGCTTCCATTATTAGAGAAGCAAAACTCTGACCACATATTTACGCTTTAATCTCTTTCAGGGGCACGGCACATGGTGTCTGTACGTGCTCGTCCGATCGAAGGGGTACCGGCACGGCACAACAGTTCATGGGTGGAGTCTGAGATGTTATGGTCTTATGGACGACGGCAATAACGCGAGGAATACTCCGTACTCCGTACTCCGTACGGAGTAGGGTACCTACAGAGCACATATAGGTACCTATGTACATACATATTGAATGTACATATGACTGAGACCCAAGCATTGGGCCGAGGCATGTTACATTACCCCGTTCTCTCACCTCTTGAGAACTCAGAAGACTGAGCAGTTAGAAGAGGCTGCAGTTGATGGTATACGGAGTATCTATGACAAGATTGAAGAGGACGAAAGAAGCTGACTTGTCAAGCATGCGTTTTTTGCAAAACAACACAAGAACGCCTCGTTACCTAGGTATACCTACGTACATGCGCCTGCTAAAGGCCAGGTTTCATGCCAAGCAAGATGGGAGTGGCGCACGGAGTCATGTACGCATTTACGCTACCTACGGAGTTCTAATGACGATTTGACGATCAAAGACATTCCATGCGCCCGTCAAGCGCAGCAGCAACCTCGACTCCTCGAGTCCGACTGGTGAGTGAGATTTGTCGCGGTTGCGACAAGACAAGACCCCGCCACCGAATGCCTCCCTCCGTGGTGGAAGTCGATTGTTTCGGAGCCCTCGGACTGAGGACCAATGAAGAAGGGGGTGCACGTGAAGAGAAGAGGGATCAGTTATGTAGGTAGGTACATACATAGACGCAATCCTCCGGTATATACAGGCCCACGGGGCAGTATTTCGGTTGTCTGACACAGAGTTTAACCCTTGGGGCCCCCAAATTATCGTCCTTGGCTTCTCATGTCATTTTTATGGTGTTTTCTTTTCGTCTGAAAAAAAAAAAATTTATGACCAGACTAGATAGGCCGCCGTTCTCGAATTTCGTGTCGTCTAGCGGCAAACGGCAAACAGGAAACGGGAAATGGGAAACGAACCAGGGCCAAGGCAACATTGGATAGAGAGGGAGGGGACTTGGCGCGCCATCAACTCTCGCGCTTGACATCACTTGTTCCCGACCCAGCCAGCCAGCCTTTTCCCTAATAATGATAGACCAACGAGTTATTAGGCAATTAATTACATATGTACCTACATACGGAGTACATACAACAAGATCTCGTGCACTACAGAGGAAGGTTAGGTAGGTAGGTAGGTAGGTAGCACTGGAGGCTCGTTCATATTGGGTCTCTCGTTGGCTTTTTTATTCACAAAGGGGGGCGTGAAATGTGGGGTGTACATACCTAGGTGTGGGACGGGGATTAAGGGAAGTGCGAGAGGGAGACAAGGGGGGGGGGGGGGGGGGGGGGTGGG
>SRQH01000074.1:0-63098 GCA_018360345.1 Claviceps sp. LM84 group G4
CCCCCCCCCCCCCCCCCCCCCCGCCTTCGTACATAGTGCCCTTATCCTTGTTTGTCCCACCCCGCGTCTCCGATCCAATCTCAATCTCGGTCGGCGACGTGATGCGACGATGTACCAATCACACCCTGCTGTCAATAAATGTATGTATGTATGTACGGATAGGTATGTATGTACATAGGTACCAACTTGCGCAAGATTCTTCAGCGATCGCCAAGCAATAGACAGGGAGAGATGCACCACGACTGCAGCGTAGCGTACGTGGGGTGACACGACATAATTGAAGCCCTTATGAGATGACGAGTATACCTACGGAGTATGTCCAGCATTTTTCTTTGATTGTGATTGTGTATTGAGCAGTTACTCTTGTAAGTTGAAGTTGTGCCTACGTAGACGTACCTACACGTACGGAGGTAGCATGATAACTGTCCTCCCTGTCCTTAAAATCTTTCCGATATGGACCACAAGTAGGGGTGAGGAAAATATACCTTAGGTACCTTAGGCCCAGAATGACCTCCGCTGCCTCCTGCGTGTGTAACTACCTACCTACATACATACATATGCAGATATGTACTACGTAGCTGCATAGATAGATCTGGTGGAAGATGCGCCGTCGGACAACCCGCATGCGTGTACCTTATGTGTCTAGTTGGAAAGAGGCTGAGATGACGGCCCGCTCGGCGTGTGCGTTCAGGAAAGGGAAAAGAGAAGAAAGGAAAAAGAAAGGAGAAAGAAAGAAGGAAACGAACAGAACATGGAACATCAGAATATGTGTAAACGTCATCTCGTCAAAGATGGGGCTCGTGAGTCGTGCCTGTCTACCTACCCATGGGCGACAGGACCTTGTCACTCTTGAGTCTTGACACATAGGAAGGTAGGTGAATATGTAGGTATGTACATAGGTAGTCATCCGATGCTTCATGGAATATACGTGTGTGTTATAAGGCAGCATTGCGCCGGTCTCGGGTACCTCAGGAGTCGGGGCTCGTGGCCTATGGGCCGGGATTGTCCTGTCTTGCTTACACCGATTCGACGCTCTCAAATGACCCGTGAATCGTGATGACTTCCTTTCAGTCCATTTTCGGCTCAAGATATCTTGTTTGTGCCAGACTAAGCTGCGACTTGCTACACAAAGAACTGCCTCATCTTAAACAAGAAGTGCCCGCATCATCAACAAAATTAGCGGCATTATCTACACAAAAGCTGCCTGCATCAACATACAAAAATGACCTTGCTTCAACTACACAAACAAAAACTTCATGTAACTCTTTTGACATCAAACATACGTGAAAAGACAATTCCCCCGCTCAACTAACTACAACACACCGCCCTTGTGGAAAACCCCACAGCCCTCCCCATGTAAATGATGCCACGATGCATCGGTCACCAGTGACCACCCTCCCAGTCCGGCGTAGCCATGCAAATAATCCATCCCCATGTTGCATCCACATCGGCAACTTCCTCCCGCGAGCTATAACTCCGCCGCCCCCTGGCATCGGCAACTTCCTCATGCAAATCACGCAAACGACCCAACATGATGCGTCGGCACCCTCGTCAACACATCAAACGCCCCCGTTCCTAAATCGCCCAACCGCCCCATCACCAAACGACTACTCGGCGTCGCTAGATCCTCCCAATCTCCATCCAGCACCGCATCCTTGAGAAACTCGAGCGTTGTCTCGAAACTCATCTTGGTAAACGGGCTCACATTGCCCCGTAAGCCCATGCGACTAAACGCCGTAAAGCCGCCATTCCGCGTCATGTAATCCGCAATGAGGTTCAAATGCCGCGGGTCGACCTTGATGCCGTGTGCGCCAAACACGCCCGAGAGTTCCCTTACGATGCTGCTGCGGCAGGCTTCCACGCCGTACGTGGCAAGCACGGCCGCGATATCATTCGTCTGGGTGCGGTGCGTGTCGATAATGTCGCTGAACTGAGTCATGGCCTGGATGTTGACGCCCTCGACTTCGATGGTGCGTTCGAGTTGTTTGGTCTGGGGAGAGTGCTGCTTGGAGACGCTGCTGACGCCCATGCCGCGGATTTCGCGGATGAGGGTCTGCTTGACGGCTTTTTGGACAATGTTGAGCATGAGGAGTTTGGGTACGTCGGCTTCGAACTCGAGCGTCACTTTGCACCATTCTCCGGATTGGCGGTCGTAGTCGAAACTTGTGACTTGGTCGAACTCTTCTTTGACGAACTCGGCGAGCACTGTGCTGGAGGTCTGTGACATGTCGTCATCTGAATCGTCGTCGTTACCGTCGTCGTCTGAATCGGCGCCGCTAATTTTGGAGCTTGAAGTGCCTTGCATGGGAGTATCGTCATCGTCGAATGCCTCCATGTCTGCGCGCTTCTCGGCCTGTTCCACATTGTGCATGACTTGGTCGTCGGCGTCGTCGTTGGGTCCGTATGAGACAGCCTCGGCGTTCTTGGCTCGTCGCTTGGCAGAAGTGTTGTCGTCGTCGTCGCCGCCGTCGTCGTCATCATCATCACCGCCCTCACCAGCCGCAGCATTCGTCGCGTTGGGGGCAGCGGTTTCGACTACGCCGACCCGCTCTCCAATGTCAGGCACCGCTGCCGTCGCCTCCGAGGCACGCTTCTTGATTTCGGCCTTTGCCAACATAATGATGCGGCGCAGTGTATTCTTTCCCAGCGCGCTCATGACCTGGAACTTGGTCACGTCGTACGCCTCCATGTATTCGTGGGCCGGGAACAGCTGGAACTGGATGTTGTACATCTTGGCCACTCCGTGGATTGTCCCGCGTCCAATCTTCTCCTCCACAGCGACGCTATCCAAGATATAGGACAGCGGCAGCGCACTGATCGACTTGGCAAATCGCTCCACCTCCTCGTCAGACAGCTCCTTCTTGGGGTAGAGCTTCATGGATGGCGTGGAAATATTCACCGCCGCCGTCATCAAAATCTCTCTCAGTCGCGGAATACCTGCCGTAACGTTGTTGGCAGAATGGCCTGCCAAATGGAAGGTGTTGAGCGTCATCTGTGTCGACGGCTCACCCACCGACTGGCCTGCCACGACGCCGACTGCCTCACCAGGTTCCACCAACGACTGGAGATACTTCATCGCAAAAACCACCTCGGCGTTTTTACGCGTCAGTAGTGATTTTTTCGATGACGAGTCCGGCTCTTCTGCCGCACCCGCTTTCGCCTTCGTCTTGCCGCGCACCAGACCATCCTCGTTTTCGTCCAGATACGAAGTCATGGCCTCGTGGAACAGCTCCGAGGAGACAAACAGATTCGTAGCAGGGTTAAAGACACTCGTAAGCGGGTCTTTCCCTTTGCCACGGCCCGCCTTGTGGTGCTTGATGGCGCTCTTCATGTATTTGGTGAACAGCGAGCGCTCGCATCCCAGTTTCTCGACCACGTCGGGCCTGTATCTCAGCTGGGCAACCTCCGATGTCAGATTTTGTAGCACAAACCGGAAGTCAGTGAGGTATTTTTGTTTCGTGACATCGAGCCCGTCCTCGCCGTACAGGAACTGGACAATGGTTCCATCTGCGTCGCGCACGGTTGTGTCGTAGGTCACTCGAAGCCCCTCGAGGCCTTTGATCACGCATCTTTGCAAATACCCAGAGCGTGATGTCTTGACGGCTGTATCGATCAACCCTTCTCGCCCGGCCATAAGATGGAAGAAGTACTCTTGCGGGCGAATTCCCGTCAAGAAGCGGCTGCTGATGTAGCCGTTGGCCGTAATATTCGTCTCGAATGCCTTGAAACATGGCAGTGATTTTCCACTGACCATGAGCGGGACTCGTCTACTCTCCAAAACTTGCTGCCCAAGGTTACAGGAAATGAGCGAAGCGTTGACTCGTGAACCCTTGGCGCCGGATGTCGTCATGACCTGCATCTGGTTTCGCGGGAACGGCTTCTCCAGATTGTTCGGTAGACAAGCCTTAAGAACTCGGTCGGTAATCTGCGCCGTCTCTGAATTCATCAGCATATCCAGCCCTTTTTGCTTGCTGTCGTCACGAAGGACTTCCTCCAGACGTTCCAGCAGGAGCGGATTGTTCGGATCCAAGTTCTCTTTGAGAGATACATAGCCCGAGGCAATTTCCAAGCCCCTTGAGTTGACAGCCTCAAGCTCCTTCCGCCGCGCCACTTCTCCCTTCTGTGTGAGTCTTAGATCATCCATGCCGCAGGAAAACGCTCTGGTGTTGAGGAATCGAGTCAAGAGTCGACTGAACGCGTTGAGGAGCTGACCGGCGCTCGTAGGGCCATAAATTTCGTGAATGGCGTGGATGAGACCTCCTGAACTTTGCCCGATTTGAGACTTGTCGAGGATACCAGTGATGAACTCGCCGTCTTGAAATAAGATGACGCCTTCTTCCGATTTCTTCTGGTCCAATTTCGAGACAGCTTTGACCTTTGCCTCTCCCTTCACGCCTTCTTCCGGGTTCCGGTCCCACTGCTCAGCTCTGACCTGTGCCTCTCCCGTCATGTTTAGGGGCCCGTGATCAGGGGGCTGAATGTTGAGTAGAAGCGTCGTGATGATCTGCTTTCCCGTCCACCGCGGCGCTGGCTTGATGATTGCCGGTGGCACCAGCTGGATTCTGTCGCCGTAGATGTGACCGCTCTCAGGCCGCAGAGCACTATAAACCATTGTCTGATAGTCCCCGCGGCTGAACATGGTATCGCGACTGCAAAGTAATGTCGAAATTGACAAATGATCTTGAATCAGACCACGTAGAGGCTTACCTTGCGTTCCGGATAGGTATTGATGGTCAGTGTCGGCAATTTGGAGTGCTTCGGCGCGGGCGATTTCGTTCTGTGGGAAGTGCATGTTCATCTCGTCGCCATCAAAGTCGGCATTGTATGTATTGCAGTTGGCGTAATGCATTCGAATCGTCTTTTCGCCAGGCAAAACTCGAACTCGATGTCCCATCATGGACGGCTTGTGAAGGGTGGGCTGACGGTTCATGATGACGACGTCGCCATTGGTCATGTGGCGATACACCTTCTTGTTCCTGTTCTTGACCCTCGCTGAGCTGATGTTGGTTGGGGCAAGTAGCTGGTTCGCCAACGAGATGCGTTCATCGGCTGTTTTGTTCCTCAGATTCGTGACATGCCCATATTCGTCCTCAATGGCAGCGGCACCTGGCCACGTGTTTACACCATTGATCACGGCTTGTTGCATGTCCCTGAAATTGTGACTCGTTACCGGCTCTGGATAGGTGAGCTTCCGGGCAAACACCGGCGGAACGCCAATCTCATTGGTTTCAATGTTTGGATCTGGCGATATGACACTTCGGGCTGCGAAGTTGACACGCTTGCCCATCATGTTTTTTCGAAATAAGCCCTCCTTCTTTTCCAATCTTTGCTTGATGCCATCCTCGTTGCGCTTGGCAGCAGCACCTTGCACGGGGTTCTTGTTCTTGTCAATCAAGGCGTTGACTCCCTCTTGAAGCTCTCCCCAGATCTGATGCAGCTTTCCCATGTCAGCCGTTCCCTCGTTGACTGCGGTATATGTTTCGGCCATTTTGGCGCAACTGCGCAAGATGGACTTGTAGAGCGAATTTTCCTGCGCTTCAGCGATTTGGGAGTCTCCCGTGCGCGCTTCGGGCCTGTAACGGTTCGGTGGCACGAGAATCGTCGTGATGAAGAACATGTCGGGATCGACTTTCGGCGACTTTCGGGTGGGTGGTTTTGCGTTGTACAGCAGAGAGACGAGGTCTTGCTCTTTCTGGAACAACTCGACCAAACGAGCATGGACCTCCATGGGACTGATGTATCTTTGCGACGCCCCGACGCCCGTAGAAGCTCGTGGGAGGCTGGGCGCACCCTCGTCGTCGTCCGATCCGTCGCTTGCTGCATCATCGTCGCCGTTGTTATCGTCATCGATGAGCATGGGGTCAACGTCTTCGCTTGGTTTTGACTTGGAGGGCTTTTCCTGGTAAACACGCGTCATTGCATCCGACTGCTTTAAATTCCGCTGTGCCATTTTGGCTTTCTCCTTGGCTGAGAGCGCCTTTTCGAAAACGTTGACAAATCGATCCTTGCGATACGTAGGCGAGATTCCTCTACAACTAGCGCATTCGCTCTTCTTGCTGACTTCGGCGAGGAACTCTTTAATCACTTGGCGGCGTCCCTGTGACAAGCCTTCGTGTTTCCCCTTCTTGACGTCACTGAGTCGCAACTTGACACGATGGAGGCATTCTTGGACATAGTGATCTCTCTTTCGCATCGTAGAAGTATTCGAAGTTCCGTCCTCCTCGGCCTGGCTGCCGTCGTCCTCGGCCTCCCCCATACTCTCACCAATAGTGTCAACATGGTGAGCTTCATGGATAAGGCCGTGTTGCAGAAGACGGAGCTGGCACATATACTTGTGCAGGTCCTGGGCGCGCAGTCGGAAGCCCTTGCAGTACACACAAGTGGCTCGCAGCAGAAGATAGGCCTGGTTCATGAAAACGGGATGGTATACCGGTACAGGCAGTTGAATGTGCCCAGGATGGCCTGGACAGCCCAACTGATTCAGGTTACACGTCGCGCATCTACACAATCCAGTGTACATCAGTGACGTTGCCTCAGATAGGCTCACTCAAGTGATAACGCGCTAATGGAGGGCGAGACTTACGGTGCATCACCCCATGAGCCGAGCGCAGGGTCGTAGAGGCCGCCGGGGATGGGATGAAGCAAGGTGTCGAACGTGTTGTCATTTTCGATTCGCTTGACGGAGATGGCTTGGATTTCCCGAGGAGACAAGAACTTGAACTCAACCGAGTCGACCTCGGAAGGTACGGGTTGTGCGATGTTCATATTGCCGATGGGCAAGGCGGTGGCTCGCCGTCAGCGTCATGAGCTTGGGGTGCGTCGATGTCGCCCAATTGCTATCTCGCGCCAAACCTTGTCAGGTAGAAGGAAGTGTAGAAAATTTTGAAATTTAGGCGGTGATACTCGGCAGAACTTTCCAGCGATGCAGCGATGATATTGCAGTCAGTTGGCTCCACCTGTAGTCTCCACCCATACACTCGTCGAGTCGTCTACCTACCAGGTACGCCGTACGGTCTGACTCCCTGATAAAGTCGTCTGGCCAGGAAGAAGCTTTATTACGACAATCAGTCGATGCCATTTGCGGCGTCAGATAGCCAAAGACCCCTTGAAATTTCTCTTCTAGTGACAGTCACATATACTCAGAGTGACTTGAATTGCCATTCAATTGTACGAGCTACGCTGACCTATTCAGACTCCAAGAACTTCTTCGCGCCGTCTCCAGCAGCTACCAGCCATGTGAGCTTGATTGACCGCCTACCTACATTACGGAGTACCTTTAGGCACCTACAGGCTACAGTAACGTGGAAAACCCTTCGCATCAGGTTCATCAAAGAAACTCAACATATCCTAAAATCCTTCAAGGCCCCCCTCAACATCTACGAGATGAACGGAATCACTCTTCTCCCAAGGATGGTCCATCGCCGCGGCCCGGATCAATTCGGCATGTTTGGCCGTCCTCGGTGTAATCCTGTAGGAGAACGGCTCAGGGTGACTCATTAAGCCGGATGAGGCTTGTTTTTTGAGGTCGACGGGCCTCCCCTGTTCGTCCAGTTTCGCCGTCACGTTCATAGTGGCGATGATGCGTGAGATGGTAAGAAAGAGAGTATCATCTGCCAAGTACCGGCCGGGACATCTCCGACGGCCGTAGCCAAACACATGGTCTTTCGGGTCTGGTCCCTCGTTCCGGGGCGCCAAGAAACGATCTGGGTCGAACACGGACGGATTCGCGTACTTGTCTGGATCGTGCGTAAACCACCAGATGGACGGGAGAAGAAAGGCGCCCTTGGGGATCCGATACCCGGAAAAGACCATCTCCTCCTCGGTCACATGCGTGGTGCCAACGGGCACAACGGGCATCCAGCGGTGCGTTTCCTTGACCAAGGCATTTACGTATGGCAGATGGTCTCTGTCCTGGAATTCAGGCAATCTGTCACCGCCCACGACCTCGTCGATTTCCTGCTGAGCCCGGCGTTGGACTTCCGGGTACAGAATCAGGGCAAGGAGCATGCTCCTTAGGCTAGACACGCTTGTATCAGCGCCCCCTCCAAAGAGAGAAGCAGCGCTGTGTTTCAGAGCCGTTTCCTCTGTCTCGTCCAAGACACACTTCTCGCCTAATTTCTCGCCACCCCTTTCGATATTCTGGGACACGAAAGAGGGCGTAAAACTTCCACTCGACATCTGTTGTCTGACAAAATTGTACGGAACATCTATCATTCTCTCGGCGACTGGCTTCCATTGCTGCACTGTCTTGTGAAAGAACACACCCGGGAGCCAGCTGGGCAGATGCCTTAGCTGTGGAATCATGTCAACGGCCCAAGCAAACGGCAGTACCGTTTTCGAAAAAACGACCATTGCGCGCTCGATGATGGTGACGAGAGGATCGGCCTGGTGAGGCTCGATGGAATAGCCGTACACAATCTTGAGTATGATGGCGCTCGTTTGGCTGTGTCGAAAGGGAATGAAGAAGTGAGCTTTCGATACAATGCATACATATGAAGAGGTCTCGTTCTTTTTGCATTTGGTCGGAGTGTTCACCTACGTCTTGATGTGGTCCATCAAGCCTTCAGGATATTCCAAGACCCGCAACAGGAAACGCTTCGTCTCCGCGTCCTGTGTGCCGGAAAATCGCTCCACCAGCACCCGCGTGCCCAGTTGCTGATGCATCAGTTTGCGATGTTGGCGAAAGACGAGCCCGCTCGTGGTAATAGGAGTGACGTTTCCGAGGCCACACATGCTGGCGAAGTAGAAGGTGGGCCTGGCGGTCGTCTTGGAGGACTTTTTGACGAGAAGTTCCTGCTGGGCCTCATACGAATGCAGGATGACGATTGTTGTGCCCAAGATGGAGATGCTGCTGATGGATCCGTAGGCATCTTTATGCGTAAGCCAGTGCTCGTACTCGGAGATGCCTGCTGGAGGCAAGTCGAACACATTGCCGAAAATGGGGAGACCCTTGGGACCAGGAGGCAAGGGGAGATAAAGGCGTGATGCTGAACGACGATGCGAGTACAGGATGATGGTCACGAGAGCAGCGAGGAGGGTCAAGAAGACGAACAACATGCTGATACGCCACGAATGATACCTCTGAGAGTACTTTTCTTTCTCGGGTTTTATTCTTTCTTCCTTTCTCTTGTTCTCCTTATAAAATATTGTCATCCATGTAACGGAACTGATTGATGGTTTATCTTATGGCCGCTCTGACTCACAGTAACACTACAACATGCGGTCAGTATGTCCATATGGCTGAGGGGTTGGTTCTCCATCCATTCCTTTGCGTTGCAATCTACCAAATAGTGTGCCTCTGGGTCTGTACTGCATGTGGGCACTGCAGTAAATCGGCTTGGCCAGCATAAGTTGAACACTGCATGAAGGTTAAATCCATGAAACAAAGCGGAGGAAGTTTTGCGTCATCTACGGGGCCACCGAAGGTACCTCCTGTACCAGGTATGTACATACCTACCTAGGTACCTATGTAGGTCCGGTTGGTGACCACTGACCACTGACGTATCTACGGTAGAGGTCTCAGGTGCCTGTGTGGGAGGTACAAATGTATCATGTAGCTAGGTATTTAGGTACAGTTGCCGCCAGAGCAATCTCCCATCAAAAAAGTCCACGATGAATCAGTCGACTCCGAACAGCCGGTACACCCCTTGCATTTGTTTTCTTCTAGATGATCAATATTGACTCAGAGGGCTGAGATTGCCCATCGACTCAGAGGGCTGAGATTGCCCATCAAGGTTTTACAAGCTACGCCGACCTGTTTAATTTGCAAAGGTTTCTCGCACTTCTTTTTCGCGCTTCTGATAAAGCTGCCAGGGGCTACCTAGTAGGCTAGCCCTATTGACTTGATTGACCGCCTACCTACCTACCTGCCTACCTGTACATACCTTACTTAGGTACCTAGGTATGTATGTACCTCTAGGTAGCTTGCTGAAGCCGTCTCTCTCCACAGCAGGGTCATCAAAGAAAACGCACCCTACGTTATGCTTCCAACAAGTCCCCCCTCAACATCTACGAGATGAACGGAATCACTCTTCTCCCAAGGATGGTCCATCGCCGCGGCCCGGATCAATTCGGCATGTTTGGCCGTCCTCGGTGCAATCCTGTAGGAGAACGGCTCAGGGTGACTCATTAAGCCGGATGAGGCTTGTTTCTTGAGGTCGACGGGCCTCCCCTGTTCGTCCAGTTTCGCCGTCACGTTCATGGTGGCGATGATGCGTGAGATGGTAAGAAAGAGAGTATCATCTGCCAAGTACCGGCCGGGACATCTCCGACGGCCGTAGCCAAACACATGGTCTTTCGGGTCTGGTCCCTCGTTCCGGGGCGCCAAGAAACGATCTGGGTCGAACACGGACGGATTCGCGTACTTTTCTGGATCGTGCGTAAACCACCAGATGGACGGGAGAAGAAAGGCGCCCTTGGGGATCCGATACCCGGAAAAGACCATCTCCTCCTCGGTCACATGCGTGGTGCCAACGGGCACAATGGGCATCCAGCGGTACATTTCCTTGATCAAGGCGTTCACGTACGGCAGATGGTCCCTGTCCTGAAATTCGGGCAATCTGTCACTGCTGCTCAGGACCTCGTCGATTTCCTGCTGAGCCCGGCGCTGGACGTCTGGGTACAGAATCAGGGCGAGGAGCATGCTCCTCAGGCTCGACGCGATCGTATGAGTGCCCCCTACAAAGAGGTTAGCAGCGCTGTGTTTCAGAGTCGTTTCCTCTGTCTCGTCCAAGACATGCTTCTCGCTACTCTGTTTGATACTTTGGGACACGAAAGAGGGCGTAAAACTTCCACTCGACATCTGTCGTCTGACAAATTTGTACGGGACGTCTATCATTCTCTCGGCGACTGGCTTCCATTGGCGAGCTCTCTTGTGAAAGGACACACCCGGGAGCCAGCTCGGCAGATGCCTCAGCGGTGGAATCATGTCAACGGCCCAAGCAAACGGCAGTACCGTTTTCGAAAAAATGATCATTGTGCGCTCGACGATGGTGACGAGAGGATCGGCCTGGCGAGGCTCGATGCAATAGCCGTACACAATTTTGAGTAAGATTGCGCTCGCTTGGCTGTGTCAAAAAGAGTAAGTGAGCGTCAGGACTCAGTGCTAAGCAAGCGGAAGAGGAGGCCTCGTTCTTTTTGCCCTTGGTCGGAGTGTTCATCACCTACGTTTTTATGTGGCCCATCAAGCCTTCAGGATTATCCAAGACCTGCAACAGGAAACGTTTGGTCCCCGCGTCTTGTGTGCCGGAAAATCGCTCCGCCAGCACCCGCGTGCCCAGTTGCTGATGCATCAGTTTGCGATGTTGGCGAAAGACGAGCCCGCTCGTGGTCACAAGGTTTTCGAGGCCGCACATTCTGGAGAAGTAGAAGGTTGGCCTAGCGGTTGTCTTGGAGGATTTTCTAACGAGAAGTTCCTGCTGGGCCTCGTACGAATGCAGGATGACGAGTGTTGTGCCCAAGATGGAGATGCTGCTGATGGGTCCGTAGGCATCCTTGTGCTTGAGCCAGTGCTCGTACTCGGGCATGCCTGCTGGAGGTAGGTCGAAGATATTGCCGACAATGGGGAGACCCTTGGGTCCAGGTGGCAAGGGAAGGCGACGGGACGATGCCAAACGACGGCGCGAGTATAGGATGATGCTCGCAAGAGCAACCAGTAGGGTCAAGGAGACGCACAACATTCTGATCGCCGGGATGGAATCATGGATGCCTTTGACAGTCCTGTTCTTCTGTTCAAGTTCTCCTCTTTCTTGTTGTTGTTGTTGTTCTTTTTCTTTGTTTTCTTTTCCACGTTGTTCGTCCTTCTTTCCTCCCTCTCTTGCGAGTGGATGTCCATCCACGCAAAACAGGAACTACTGGAGGCTTTCTTATGGCCTCTGGTTTACGTAAGTACTACGCCATGCGGTCAGCTCTTGTGTGTCCAAATGGCCGAGGAAATGATCCTACATCCATCTCTTGAGTTACAATCTACTCGTGGGTGAGCCTTGAAAGGGTGTCCTGCTTGTGTTTCACCCACGAGTACCAGATAGTGTGCCTCTAGACTCTGGGTTCTGCTTTGCTTGGTTCACGCAGTGACGTTGCTGCAGATCGCGAACACGACCATTGCAATTTGCCACACTACGAAATCATAAGTGATCCTCGCCCCTACGGAGTAGGTATGTTTCGGGTCAGCTCAGAGCTGCTGGGAACAGCGCAAAGCCATGACGAAGAACTGCCCCTTTGTACATTAAGCCAACGGCCCAACGCTGAGCTTTGGCCTTTTCTCCGCGACAAAGCTCTGCAAAGCTCTGCAAAGCTCTGATAAAAGGAGGTGCGTCATGCGTGTCACTGTCTAGCGCAGGGCGGTCTGCATCTCTCTCTCCGCCGTCGTCGCTGCAGGTCGCCCTCTCGTATTTGCGGTATGTACCTTCTCAAAAGTCAGACTGGAGATCAAAACATTGTCTCCGCCTCAGTGCAAAGAGGACCATTATGTACATACAGCCAAGCTGCGTGGAACCCCATAAGATGCCACAAGAATGACAAGATGCCACCATATACCTGCCACAGGATACCACAAGCCCGGGTAACGGCATTCGCATTTCGCCCCCCATTTTCCCTCGTCCTCTTCTCTCTCAACGTCTCAAAGCAAAGTTCCCGCAGCATTGCAGCAAATGCCGTCAGTGACCAGTCGCCTCAGTCCTACCCACGGGCCCCAGACGCACCCAAAATGTCCCCCAAGTGGCCTGCCCACTGCCCAGTGCCAAGGCCGCAGACACGAGCAAATTGCAACCCACTCGCCCCCGACCTCCATTTCAGTCAACACATCTCGCTCTCTTGGGGTCCAAGAGCAGGTGAACAGCGGATAACGAGAAGAGAAAGATATTTTGAAGAATAAAGATACATATGCAGACTTCAAATTGAAGATCTCAATCGTGTTTTAGGCTAAAAGAACGCATCGGGGCGACAAAGTCTGGGGTGTGGCGTTTCTTGGCCGGGACTCGGGACTCGGGACTCGGGAGGAAGAGTCAAGACCGGGGGCCGCCAGCCTCTGCCTCCCGGCCCCGGCGGGGCTTCCCGAGACGGAGTAGGTACATAGGTATGTACATAGGTACGTTATACCTACCTAGGTATGTATGTACATAGCGCCTTCATGATGCCGCTGCCAATATCAATGCCATGCCATACGGTGTGGTGCGATGCGATGCGGTGAGTTGAGTGACGATTCCATGATGCGGTGGACTAATTCTGCAGCGCGACGTTGATGTTCGTCAGATTGAGGTGAGACCCCCTCCCCTGTCTTCCCCGTGTCTGCGCGTCTTGTCTCGACTCCCGGCAGATACATTACCTACCTACTACCTGGTATAACTTATAATAGAGCGAGGAAATCCCAATTCCTGCCAATCGTTCTCCTCTCATTTTCTCCTTCTATTTTTTTTTTTTTGGACTTCTGTTCTCTTACATATCATTGACGTCCTTGCGATCGATCCAGTCTCTACACCTTGGGAGAGGTTTCGCAATCCAACAACACAGACAAAGAGCAACAAGGAACAGAAAAAGAACGGAAACAGTCGGAGAGAGAAAAGGGGGAAGAAAAGAAAAGCCACGTCACATCTACACCATGCTAGTCTTTCTCTTCATGGGCCTCGCTGCCCGCGCCCTCGCGCAGGCCTCCCAGGGAGTACCTACCGGGCCAGCAGTCCCCTCTGTCGTCGTGCAGATTCCAGCGGGCGGCGATGACAATTGCCTGGCCAATTACATTGTGAAGCAGTGTCTGTCATCGGAGAGTGACAAGGTGAGTTGTTTTGCTTTCCGAAGGAAGGGTGTATTGAAGAATATATCTGCTGTGTGGTCTGTTGAGTCGTTGGTTGAGCGTCGGATGGGAATCACGAGATGGTCATTGGTGTGGCAATGTGCTGGAGTCTCCCATCCCATCATCACCAAGTTCACCCATCCATCCATACATCCATACATCCATCATACGGCTTCAAAGTTCTCCTTGAGGCCTTGACTGCACCTCACAACAGAAAATCATCACGAAAATATGATACACATGATACGCATCACATATTACACATTACACCAACCAAACAATCTACCCCGTCCTGTTCTAACAGCCAATTCTTCATCAGCTCGCCTCCTGCTCCGTACTCGACTACTCATGCATATGCTACGCATCCCAAGCCATCGCCACGTAAGTCCCAATCCCACCAACCACCCCTCCTCAATCCCTCTGTTATTATTTATTATTATTATTATTATCATTGTTGTTGTTATTCTTCTGACAACTCCCCTCATAGCTGCTACAACAACTGCCCCAACGACACCCGCGCCCCTCAGGCCACCCAAAGCATGAGCGCTGCCTGCGCCCTCGCCGCCCAATTCTCCTCCACGCTCCCAACACTACATCACAGCACCACCACCCCCTCCAACACCAACACCGTGACGGCCACCGCGACGGCCACTGAGACTGCTACCGCAACCGAGACTAAGGTCCATACTACGTCCTTCTCTGACAAGGCGGGCTCGAGGCCTACTGATGGGGCGGCTTCCAGTGCGTCGGGGACGAGTGCGAGTAAGACGAATGGGGCGGGGGAGAAGAGAGCTGGGGATGTGGTGGGTGTGATGGCCTTTGTTGCGGGCGTCGTTGCGGTGGCCATGTAGGGTTTAAATTTGGTAGTGGTGATGATGGTCATTACTTATGGGGGAAGTAGAAGGAGGAGAAAAGGAGAGGAGAAGGACGAGATGAAAAGAGGAGAAAGTCAAGAGGAGACAGGGGGGGAAGCAGAGAGGAGGGAAAGAGAAGCAATGAGGATGGTGACGGGTGAATGAAGGGGATTCCCAGCTTGGAGGGAATATTAATGTGTAATGTACTGTTTCGCGTGGAGACTCCCAAGGACACTTGCTGATTCTAAGCCTTGGTTGATTCGGCTTCCATCGTGTTCACACACACACACACACACACACACAAGATCCGAGTATAGAATCACAAATCATACAATGCCATTCGAAAGTGTCAAAGACTGAACTGAACCTCTCAAATCCATCTTTTGTTGGCAGACGCTGGCTCACAGCCGCGTCTGCCCCGATGCCCCTATGCCCTATGCCCTATGCCCTATGGTACAACGAACTAGGTCTGCACTTTCCATGGTTCCCAATCCCTTTTCATTTGACTTCATACAGCGAATAAAGAACCCCAGAGCTAAAGACTGTACCATGCCACCAGGTCATCAAGAGAGCCCCAAAAGATATCCGCGCCCCTCCCCCCTTTGCGCCTTTTAAACAGTAAGAACCCTCTGCCAGAAAACCCAAAAAGAAAGTACAACAACCTGAACCGAAAGAAACAACCTGGTCCAGCCTTTTCGGGAATAAGACGCCGCCGAGTTTGGCCATGTATTTGTCCCGGGAGCATGAGCATAGGACCCATGGACATGTGAAAGAAAGGACAAGATACCAAAGAGCGCCGTTACTAGAGCACCCTCCGGGTGTTGGCTTTTTTTTTTCAAACAAGAACGAGACATGACTAAACTGCGTGCAGGATTAAAATAAAATATATTCAGCATTTGAAAGCTCGATTGGCCATTCGTTTCATCGTCCCATCGAGCTCAAATGCTTATCTGTCGGAAGATAGTACTAGAGAGCCAGACGCAGCTCGGCGTGGTATCAAGACGCATTGAAGCGTCACGGAAGACTCAGTTCCTGCGCGACTTTCTCTTCTTGCCATGCTTCTTCACAGGACCGAGAATGGTGACGTGCTGTTTTTTCGCATCATGCTTGCGAAGCCTGACAGTTCCTGGAACGCCCTTCGAATCACGGCGATGAGTCCTCGCATCTTGCTCATCGTCGAGTGTTATTTCGGCAACGTCAGACACGGACTGTGTATCGAGCTCGTCACTACCACCGGATATGGAAGATCCGTCATCCGAATCGTCGTTTTCTCCGTCGTCACTAACAAGAGATGGCGCAATATTGCTGGCCAACGGGTTAGGGCTGAGGTTAGCTTCTTCCATATCGTCCATGTCTTCGTCAGAGCAGATACCCAGAGGAGCAGTCTTGGCCGAGACGCCCCCAGTAGCCTCGGGAATCGATGCGGGAGAAATGAGCCGAGCATGACTGATTCTGCTGGCCGAGTGATCCGGCGAATCTCTCACGGCGGTGGTGCTGGATTGGGCTGGTACCCTTTTGACAACAGGAGTGCGCGCGGGAGCCGAGCCATCCAAGGTTGTTGCAGGAGGAGAGCTGGCGTCATCAGATTCCTCGTCGGGAGTCATATCTTCAAAGGAGACCTTGGTCTTGGCATCCGCAACAACATCACGAAGATTACCACCAAACTTGCGGCGTTGCATGAGGCTGGACAAGTGTGGGGTTTCGAGAACATGGTCGAACCGGGGCGCCGCGGCGGCAGAGTTCTCGGCAGTCGTGGTTCTCCTGGATCCGGACACTTGCACAACGGCACCCTCGGCAGCCTTTCCTTGATGGTACAGCTTGAGCGCATCAGAAATCCTGGATTGCAACGCAAGATAGGCTTCCTGTTCCGATATATCTTGTCGTGCAAAAGGATGGACGAGAGCAGTGGCCCATGTGCTGGCATTCGTAGTGCTGCTTTGTGCGGCCACTGCCGGTGTCGTGTTGCTGTCTCCACCGCAGTCTTGGTTGCTACCGGTTTCCATCGGTTGTCCGCACTTGAAAGCCGCCTCCTCGTGGCTCTTAAAGTCGCGCTTATGGGCGATGCGACAGTGGTTGATGAAGCCTTGGGTGCTGGAGAAATTTTCGCGCTGGCAGTCCACGCAAACCAGCTTCACCGTCTGACCATCTGATCGCTTGACGACGCATGGGCCCACCTTGTCCTTGGGTTGAGGATACCCGTTGGACAGAGCCTGCAGCTTCTGCCCAGCGTTTGCGCGATTCGACCGGCTTTTTGGTATAGGAACTTTTTCGGTGAAGCTGTTTCTCGTCTGTCTGCCTTCGGCCAGAGCCACGCGGCTGCGTGTAGACTCTGCAGGAATCTGCCAGTCGGCCTCCGGGCCATCAAAGGCGGGATCGGGAATAAGCCATTTCGAATAGTGGCGAGCATATGGACCGTCAACTACTCCAAATGGAGGCGCCCAGTGTGGAACTGATTCGCCAAAGCGCGTTATCACAGCAGGGCCCTTGCCCGCGACGATGTCCAGCATCTGATCGGGAGTGGGACAGTTCTGAGGATACGGTATCAAATGACATCTGCGCAGCTGCTCCAAGGCAACCTGACATTTGGCCATCTCCTGGTTGATAAGCCGCAGCTCGCTATGCTTGAGAAGTACCTCGAGTCCGACTTGGTGTTCGATGACTTCGCGTGCACGCTCGACGCGAACGGCCGTGCTGGGTGACGAGCCTGCAGTACCGTCGGCTCCAGACGCATCTGTTGGGCGACTCGAATTTAACTTGGCCCTTTTGTTGGGCGGTTGCATTGAGAGAGCGGCGTCGGCGTCCTCCAAAGAGGATCGACGGCGTTTGCAAGCCGGAGGGCTGCTGATCGCAGGCGGAGAGGACGCATCGGTTGCGCCAGTAGGTTGATCGCCATCAAATGACAAGTCTTGGATTGATTCAACAGTCTGATCGCTTCCCCGTGTTTCGGCGCTCCAAAACCCAAACATGAGGGCACTGTCAGAGTTTGTTGTTGATTGACAACCGGCGAAGGCGCGATGCGAGTGTTCGCGCAACGTTTTGCGACGATCTTGTGGAAGGCAAGAGATGTTGCGATCAAGTGGGGTATCGATGATAGCTGTTGTAAACGAAAAAAAGCGGGTCCGCTTATGCAAGCAAGGGATGCCTAACGATGTGACAGCCAGGTTAGGCCGGAGATGGAAGAGTGAAGGCAGCAAGCTGCGTCAAAAAAAGGACCAAGAACTCAAGCGTGCGCGACGGCAATCACAAACCTCGCAGCGAATGGGATGAGATGACTTGAAAGTTGAGAGCGCGACTGCGGCCGATAGCAAGAGGCGCGAGAGGCACGAGAAACGGAAAAACGGCAGCGAAGACGTGAAAGCGCGCGGTTTGGCGAACGGTCGAGAGCTAGCAAAAGCCTCGAGTTGTTGTCTCTGGAGAGACGGTGAAATGAGAATGAGAAGGGAAAGAAGGCAAAAGAGATGGTAAGGTGACGGACGGGGTGACGGAGTGACGGGGTGTCTGGGTCGATGAGGTGACGAAAGTACGGAGTAAGGGGGTGGGTGATGGGTGACGGGCGGCAAGGACAGATGGGCGATAGGTGGGAAGACTGGCGACGCGCAGAGGAAGGAGGGAAAGGGAAAGAGGGAGCCGACACACGGCCCTTGTGAGTGGTGCATTTGAGCGGAGCTACCCCTCCCCCTTTTTCCCCTTTCGCTCATCTTCCGCTGGGTTTGCATTGCTCCATGACTGGCAACGAATGAGCGTGCAAGATTGTATCCACAGACGAATACCAGGTACCTAGGTACCTACCTCCTAGTACCTACCTAACCTTAGGTACCTAATGTACCTAGGTACCTACATACTGTACCTCCTCTCCGGGGCCCGCCTTCCCTGCCGCCTTCCTCCCGTCGCACTTGGTGCTTTCACTGCTTTGTTGAGCACTGATCTAGATACCTAATCACTGCAGCAGTGCAGCCTGCAACGCCCTCAGAGGCTAGAGCTACAAGTAACATACCTACCTCCTATGTACTCCGTAGGTATGTATGTACACGAAGCGATACTCAGGAGTCAGCGCCCTGCCCTTGTCGCGCCTTGTGCACATCTGGCAACTTGTCTGGCATTTACCTGGCGATCGTTTGTGTTTGCGCCACGCCGTTTCTACTCCGGTATGGCTTGGCCGCGCGGCATCCGGAAGAGCTAGGTACGTATCTCAGCCCCACGAGAGTACTCAGTTACTACTCACAAACAACGGCCCTGCGGCATTGCTGCTCAAGTGCTATGCATATGTACCTACGGTACGACAGGAAGACCACAACTGGCAACTGGTAATAAAGTCACATCGCTTGCGATTTCTTTTTGTCCATGGCCAGCTCACGTATCAACCTATGTTTGCGCCTTTTCGCGGCTGGCCAATAATGCCGACGTGTTGACCAGGGAGTTTGGAGAATTCCCCGATCGAGAAATGCTAGCTCGACGGTCAAAAGGATCTGATCTGGAATGTGGAGGTGCAGGCCGCTAGACTGCTCGCGGCCAGGACCTTCACGATGGCTCACTTGGCGTTATGACGTTGCTGGAGTTGATATTTCACGCTGAGTGAATATGGAAGGCACTCAATATTATGAAGTTGTCGACGTACGGAGTACCTATGTGATAGTCCATTACGATTGCATCGTTAGTCAACCTATGTACCTCCTACTCCGTGCTCCGTACAACAATGCGCAATGCGTGACCGCTGAGTCCTGATGACGGCGAAAATAGATCCCCTGTTGGAGCGGCACGTGTGGATTCGCCCATGCAGGCTGCGGCCAACAGGCACCCCTTATCCATGCTTGAATGCAAAATTCGTCTCATGCCAGAATTCAAAAGATGCGACGAATGGACAGCACCATCGTCAATATTGAAGTCCACTTGACGGGCAACGGCGTTGTCATGGATGCGGATGCAGTCTACCTACCAACCTACATACTTACCTAGCTTCAACTTTCAAGCCTTCGACTCTCGAGTCTCGAGACCATTTGACGGTGGACTCCACCTACGACGCTCTCATGATCAATGGTGTTGGCTGCATGGGCATCACGGCTCGGTGAGAAGACAGGGTTGTCGCGGTAGCGATGCATACCTAGTTGTTGCTGGATGTCGACCTGAATAGGGACCTACTTATTAATGCTTTAATTCTTTTCTCAATTGCAGTAGGTACTCCGTGAGTCCGTGCAGTCGTGTGACTTGCGTCTGGGGTTTTTTTTGCAGTACCTATTTATGCTTCGGGCCTATGGTGGCATGACATCAAAGGATGCCGAAATTACATAGCTTCAAGTGTATCAACTACGGACTAGAGGCAGCAGGCGTACGAATGCTCAATCTGTTGCGATTGTTCTCGAACTCTGAAAGCTTGAAATACCGTTGTCATCTCTGCGAGTGCTACCATCCCTTTCGTGTGTACTCTGTGCCTGGCATTAGTTAAGACTCAGAGGAGTCTGGAGCCGAGATGGAGATGAACGCCCCCGCCAGTGGCCACTGTGACCACAAGTTGCACACCAAATCTAATAAGGCGTCTTGACTATTTTGTACAACCTGCTGCCGTAATAAATGAGATCGACTTCTCCTTTGTGTGAACGAAAACACAGAGAGAGTGTTGAAAAGAACCCTGCGTCGTCGCTCGAGTTGTACAGCCCCACTTATTCCATCAGGAACCATGCCATCACCAGCAACTTCGCCAGTCGCGACTCGCGACAAGGAACACTGACCCCAACCCCAAGCTCAAATGCCATGAGCACCATCACTCGTCGCTCCTGAGTCATCCCAGCCTCATCCGACAACTCCATGCCCCGCAACCTAACGCATACCCGAGCGAGAACAAAGCAGCAAACATGCCTCCCACAGAGGCAGCCCCCGCGCTCGCCTCCTCCACGAAACGCAAAGACAAAGACCTCTCCGACGCCCCCCACGCCCCCAACCCGCCCAAGCGCTCCAAAACAAATCATCCTCCCCAAACCAACAGCCTCATCGGCCCCCACGAAGCACTGCTCTCGCACCTCCAACCTAAATACAATGTCCTCGCCGCATCCGTGATATCCTCCACCAAGATCGGCAAACGCGTCGCGCAAGTCACGTCCCATCTGGGCAGCGAGTCTGACCAAAACCGACCACATGTGGTGCTACTCTACGCGCGGACAGCGGAAGTGTGCAAGATGATTACGATTGTGGAGCAGTGTAAGCGCATTATGCAGGTGGAAGGGAAGAGTTGGTTTCAGTACAATCAGATGTACGAGGTGCCTGAGGTGCCTGCCGGGGAGGCGGGTGTGATCGAGAAGGCGGTAGAGAAGAAGACGAAGAAGAAGGATAAGAATAATAATAATAAGAAAGAGACAGAGAAAGAGAAGGACACGGATGGGCGGGAGGTGGAGCCTGATGATGACCAAAATGACGATGAAGACAAGGATGAGGACGATGATGAAGATGATGCGTTTGAGGCTATGGCTGGTCGGTTTGAGAAAGCTGTCGGGGGCGGCCCGGCTGCGAAGAAGAGGGCTGTGAGGTCGTTACGGGTGGTGTTGAGTGGGCAGGCGATGAGGAATTGGAGGGATAAGAAGGGGGTCACGATGCAGTCGAGTGAGGCGGCGGGAATATGATATGGGGGGTTTATAAGAAGGACGCATAGCTTCTGGAGACCTCTTGTTCGAAGATGGTATATATCGGAAGGGAATCTGGCCAGGCAATTGGGTTTTGTAGTGACAAATGAGCTGGCTCGTCGTGTGCGGAGCACGGTATTGCTTAGCAGGAGATAATATTGCATGGGTCGGCGTTCGCGTGGCGTATCGGTATGACAGGCTACAATCGATCGATCGGGATGGACTATGAGATACCCTCAATATACCAAGCATGGGAGAGCTGTAACATAACGCTGGAATAAATTGACATTGAATCCTGAAAGAGTACCTAACTACCTAATGTAGTTCAAAATATGACATAACGCCAGACCAAATAGACAGTCATTCACCCACCCTTGCCTCTCTGACAAAGACAAAGACAAAAATCGCTCTTTCTCTTCTTCGCTGCCCTCCTGCGCAAAGTATTCCCCCGTCAATACTCTCCCTAACTTCCGCACAGCACGTCCGTGGCAGTGACCTCGTCGCACACCACGTTACCTCCACGATAGCCGCACCACTCCTGAGAAAGCCTGGCCTTCCCTCTTCACCCCTCAATCATGCTTCTGCTTGTTGGAGTGATCATTGATACGCAGCACAAAGTTGACCACAACCGCCAACAACAAGATGATAGCCAAGAACGTGGGCCCGAACCGGTCGTCGAACCCAGCTTGGCCCCTCATCCGTATTGCCTTGGCCCTCCAATGGTACGTCACCAACGCATACAGCATTGTCAGCATGGCGACGCCCGTGAAGAGAAACGCCGATATGAAGGCCACGCGGTCGCCAAAGTTCAGCATCCCAATCGCAAGAGCGCCCAGAATGACGGTGAAGTTGAGCCATGACAGAAAGGTTCGTTCGTTGGCGAAGAAGACTTTGGGTTCGACTCGAGTCGGTAGGGCGATGCGCTTGCCTGTGAAGATGTTGGAGTGTTTGTTAGTTTTGCTTCCACATCTCTTTGCGGAGGGAGGGTACATGTTGAGCAGATCACAGTAGAGGGCGAACGTACCTTGGGCGGTCTGGAGGAGGGGCTGTGAAGACATGGCGAGTGACGAGAATTGTTTGATCGGATGTGGCTTGGATGATGTTGGTTCTTTTCCAAATCGGGGTAGGTATCGCACGAGGCCGAGGTCAGTCGAGCTGGACTCGTGGAGCTCGGAGCCGAGGTCTCTGCGGGTTTCGGTCAAGAAACTGAAGAAAGAATACTAGAATTGGGGATAATTGAATTCTGTTCAGGAAGGAAAAGTTGCTGAAACGAAGATAGCCTCAATAAGTGAGCGGAGAGGAGGGAAATGTCAGACGAGGGAAGTTGGAGGAGAAGAGGCTGATGGGCTCTTGGCGGCGCTCATCCCCCCCACTCACTGGAGTCGTCGTTGTTGTTGTACCTACTTGTTGCTGCCGTAGCGGGAGAGTTCGAGATGCACGTGGGCTGATGGTTGGCCGCAGTCACGTGTAGCTCTTAGCTGACAGACCCAGCAGAAGATGCCAACTGCTTTGTCGGCGGGAGAACAATTGAACCAGGATGTGATAGTCTACTGAAATAGAAAGCGCCCATCAACTTACGACTAATAACGCGCAGTACACATGGTTTAGCTGCTTCGCAAGTAATAAGAGGCACTTAATGTACCTAATCTATGTACATACATACACTCGAGACTCGAGAGTCGATCTGCCGCGGGTCGCCAGATTGCACGCGGTTCCCTCGCAACCACTCACAGCTCGCCGCGGCAGCGCAGGGCCCCTAGGTTACCAGACAGCTTGGCCGTTTCGCTCCACCAGAGGATCAACATCACGCGTCCATTCTTGACATCGAACATCCTTATTCTATCGTCAACCGTCGCCATAACTGCCCAAGATGTCTACACCAGTATGCTGCCTACGCGCCGCCCACAAACAAGACCGTCATTTGCGCCCGAACCGTGCTAATAACTCATGCAGCCTATTCCATTCACTCGCCTCAAGCAAATCGCGACCGATGTACGAAACTCTCCCAGATGTGCCGTCCCGAACAGCGCCGTCTTTCACTATCGAAGCTATCAGAGGGAAAGCAAATAAAATGAATAATATCTAACGACCTATGATGAATGACAGGTCTGCACAAGCGCTATTGGTAGCGCGGAGTTTTATGACCATGCCAAAACCGAGCAATGGAACTCTACCATCATTGTACGCCCCTCGCCTCTCTTCTCGTCTCTTCTTCTCACTACACGCTTGTTCTATACGTTCCAGTCTCTAGGTCCTCGCGTCCTAACCTCTTGTCATCAACCTGCAGAGCTCCATGTTAAAGGCCGTCATCTCCGAAGCCACCCCCCAAGGCGCCTCGACCCCGGCATTCAAATTCGCATGCAACAGCACCATCGTCCAGCACCTAGTACCGACGTCCTCTCTTAGCAAAGCCCGCGGCGGGACCGAGACCAAGGAAGAGCAGCCGCATATCTCGACGAGCACAGAGACGACTGCCACGGATGGCAAACCCCATGTTGGCAGACGGGGCATGCACAGCGCCACAGGGGCGTTTTGGGATGAGAAGAAGGATGGCATGTGGACGTTTAAGTATGACGGCGGGGAGAGTAAGGGCATGGATGTGGTCATTATGCTTATCTGGATTGGCATTTGAGGCGGTTGCGGTGGTGTTGGCAAGGGATGAGCGCGGGGCGAAGCGAGCAGGCGATATGTATTCTGGACATTTACTGTGTCAAATATCTTCACGTTGCTGCATGAGACCAAGCAAGTTATCTGCTCATAGCACCATACAAGGTTGCTCGTGGAGCTTCCCTACCTGTACAGCACGATGCCCTTACACATGAGTCCCCGAGACTCGTGTCCTCGGCAGCCATGATGCAGAGCAAGTTTCACGCGTCTTTCTGACCTTTTCAAGCACAGTATTTACACTGTTGCGTTGCATTATAGTCATTCACGGAATCCGATCGTAGATGGGATACGAATGGCCAGATCTGCCATGAAAACACGGACGAGCAGTCCGATGGGCGCTCTGATGGTCAAGTATTCGAGGGACCAAGCGGCTTTCGAGAATGGAAGTCCTTACACTCACAGAAACTGTTCAACCCATTCACATATTATCTTGAGTCTGTTCCATAGCCGGTGTTGTGATATCTCAGGCTTGACATTCGAGATAATCTGCTGATTGACATGACTTTTTGCCTTGTTGAAAAGACGCCTCGACTGAAGAAGCGACGCACCATGTATTACCTCTACTTGGTCGCCACACTGCGAAAGTTGCGCAAGGCGTCAATGTAGGCAGGGAATAGTCCGGCTATGTAGTGGCTGCTGGCTTTGCCCTTGCAAAGCGTGGTGACTCGTGAGTCGTGAGCGAGACTACACTTCAGCTTACTACAGCAAGACAAAGCCTCCACCTTCAGCCTTCAGCCTTCAGCCTTCAGGACACCTTCTCAGACAGCCTTGAAGTTTGAGGGCACTTCGTCCTAGAATAGTTGTACTTAGAGTGACCTCAAAAGTACATACGGAGTACAGCGGAACACCCTCACCGAACGCTTCTCAAATTTCTGTAAATGTAGCCCTCAGAACAAGGTGCGACGGTCCTTAGAAAAGGCGTCTAATGAAGCGCAACTGGAAAATTTGACGTGACAGAACATCAAGCTCTCTCCTTCTTATTATTGTTCACGCTTCACGACGCTTCACGACGCTTCACGAGATGGCCTGATGCCTCGCACACAACCCACTGGACGGCGGCACTTATTATGCAGTTCTCGTCGAAACTGGGTACATAATAGACGCAAACCCATGAATAGCAACAACTCCGCAATGACGTGTGATGCGCACCATCGTCGGCCGAGCAAGTCACGAGGACAGCCAAGATGGGTTAGGTAGAACAATAGGGGGGGTTGCGCCGCCGGACAGCCGAAGTCTCGGCGGGATGATGGATGGATCAAGGCGCCCGGGCCAGCGCGAACTTCGAAGCCTTGTTGGAAGTTTGGCGCTTGCAGCTCCACATCAAACGGTTCACAAACCCCGATGGTCGACCCCCAAGTCATGCGGGAATCGAATCGTACAAACTGTCAAACTGACATCGGCCCACAACCAGGGGAGGGGAGCTGCTACCTAGGGATTGTAGCTGTACGTACGGAGTAGGTATGTATGTATGCCTCTGTTCTTCTTGAACTTCCCAGTCTCGTATTCTCACAAATTCTTTTTTGCCCTTGACGTATAAGTTCCGACTTCTGCCGGCAACGTCGCGGACTCGCGAAGCCAACTTTCCTGGCGTTAGGAGGTATATCATATGCATCCCACACCGCAGACCAAAGCCAGCGCCCTCAAAAATAAACGTCCTCACTGCTCAGCCAGTGGCAGCAAGTGCCGGAAAAGAAAGGAGTGAATCCATCCATCTGTCCGCATTTTGGAACCTTTGGAACACCCCCAGGGCCCCCACGGGCCCACATCCTCCCAACGTGCGTCGTGGACTCGTGAAGCCACGATGTGGGTTCCGCGACTCCGTAACGCCTTCTTCTCCTCAGTCAGTCAGTCAGTCAGTCAGTCAGTCAGCCAGGCACGCATCCATCGAACCCCTGTTTCTTCTTTTCGCCGACCCCGGCCCCCTGATCCGACCTGACCGCCTCACTTTCAAGTTTCATTGTTCTGGGATTTGCCGCCCCACGAAAGGAGCCGTAGCCAGCGCGCATGCAAATATATTAAAAATGTCTCGTAATCCCTTTTCACTTCCTTTCTGGCATTTTCCCCTCTCGCTTCGTACGAAGCCTGCAAAGTCGTAGAAGACAGATTCGATGTTGTGTGAACCTTCTCTGATGATCTTTGTTGTTTGAGTCTGGAGGTTACTGGCTGTGCGATCTGAAAAGACGTCTTCTAATAACGACTCACTCGACCGACAACTTAAGCTTTCAACTGCTTCTATTCTCGGCTGCGTCTTTTCCAAAGCGGACGTCCATTCGCTGGGGAGGAGCACGGACGACTTCGGGTCTCGTGATTCAGAAAGGTCGAATTGTCCGACTCAGGCGTGTGTACCATTCAAAGGATTCCTATACCTATCTTGTATAATAAACCCGAGTCCCTCTCGGGTCTGGGCCTCTTGATTATCCTCATCGTCAAACACTTCCCCAGCATCACAGCACCTCTTGAGAAGAAGGAGCCTTGACAAAACGGGACAACAGTAAACGGAGAAGGAAACGAAGCAAAGACGCCATCCGAGTCGCCAACATGGTGCAGGTACTCGTCAACCCAAGTCTATCAGCCGCGGCGGCGCCCTCCGGCCCCGAACAACACCGAGATGATATCTACGAATCATCCGACGCAAGCATCCCGTCCCGGGAGGAATACGCCCAGCACATGAGAGACCCCAGTATCAAGCGCACCATGATGCGACCGCCGCGGCGAGGATGGTCCATGTCCGATAACCTGAGCCAGCGTCCAAGTGACCACCACCACCACCACCACCACCACCACCACCACCATCACCATCACCATCACCATCACCATCACCATCACTACGACGCCCGGTTCTCATCCCCGATGGACAGACACCAAGCATCGATTCCCGAAAACGCCATTCTACCATCCCCTTTCTCGCGGCCGTACTCCCCCGCCTGTTCCATCACCTCCCACGCCTCCTCTTCCCACAGCGCAACCCTCTCGAGTCTCGGCCCCATGGTTTATCTCCCTCTCCGCTCCAAAATCCCCCCTCGCCGATCCTACTCCGTCACAGACAAAGAGCCCGAGCCACACCACGCGCGTGCCCCAAGGACGACACATCTCCTCCATCTTCCCCCAGAGCTACACTACCAGCTCTTTGAATACCTCGATCCCCTCGACGGGGCCTGCTTCGGCCTCAGCCACCCGCATCTTTATGCTATACACAGACGCAAGAATGGCTCCGTGCCTCTTCATAGTCGGTATACTGGGCCGAATGACCTAGAATGGGCGTGGCGCGGCGCTGGGCCACTTCTCCGTCGTGGGAATCACCCTCCAAACGACTCCTCCTCCTCCTCCTCCTCCTCCTCCTGCTCTGCCGCTGCGTCTGCCGCTGCTGCTGCTGCCTTGGTCAATGGTCTAAGTCACGCCAAAGACACCCCGTGCGGTAGAGCCCTAGAGAAACTCCGTATCCAGGGCCAGGTATACTGTCGCAAGTGTGGTATTTCGCGCTGTGAGTTACATCGTCACTTGCGGGACTGGATGGGGCATGGATACGAGTACTGCGAGATTCGGAAGGTATACGGGCAGAGGGCGGGAGAGGAGGCGAAGCCGTACTGTTATATGAGTTCGCCGAGGAATCGGCATCGTTGTGGGAGGCATGGTGGGGGGGCGAGGGCGAGTTCAAGTTCGAGTTTGAATTCGAGTTTGAATTCGAGTGCGAGCTCAAGCCGGAGCTCGAGCCCGGGCAGGAAGATGGAGTAGTTACTACGTGTCTGGGTGCTGTCTTAGAGGCAGGATTCGTGTCATCTAGGTTGGGAGCGAGAGCGGTTGATTTGACGATACCATCAATGATTATCTGATTCATGTATGTACATACATTTACAAATTGCACGTACATATACGGTATACAGCATGTGCGTCTGAAACAAGGGACTTGTTACATGGCCATGTACGATTCTGAGGAACAGCTCAGTTTGAAAGAAGGAAACGCTGCCTGAATGGTGCGTTTCTTTCGGCGTTGGTTTTCCCTTGAAGCCTGGTATGAACATTGTGAGGCGCGATTTTAACACATGAGCAAAATGCGTAAGAATCGGCGCGATGGCGATCGCTTGCTCTGCCTTTTCACCCCTCCGTTGTCATCGACTCATCGCACACAGTTCATTGGCTAATTTCTTCGGGATGGCAAAGTAAAAAAGGGGGGGGGGACATTGTACAACTGAGTTGGCCAGTACCCAAGGTACGTCTACGACGTGTGTACAACACTGTTTTCCTCTTCTGTTCTAACTATATCTCTCTTCAAGTCTGCCCTGTCTCTCTCCAGATCGTATCCGTCTATATAGTGACATAGTCTGCTTGGTACGATCTGGTCTGTCCCCCCTGTACCTCCCATTCTACCCCAATATGCAGCTCGCTCGTCTCAACAGGTCTCAACAGGTACACAATCAGAAGAAAAAGCATTCACCCCGTCTACGCCATAGCTATCCGACAAGAAACACCAACTCACCGAAAGAGAAAGAATAGAAAATCCACGATGCATAAATCGATGCATTAATGAATCAGGAAACAAAATAAAGAAAATCGCATCAGTCAACCCTAAACGCAGAACTCGTCCCCTCAATAGTCGTCAACCGTCCCCGTATCGACTTCGAGTCCCCATAGTACCGTAACCTGTATTCACCACGTGGAGCCCAGTCTTCAATCTCCCACTTGACATCGACCTCACTCGTCCCCAAGAGCTTACTCATTCGTCGCCAGTGGAATATCAATCCCCAGTCCGAGTCATCTCTGACCTGTCGCCACTGCGTATCACCCGTCTCGCTCGGATTTCGGTACTCAACAGCCGCGTACGTCTGCTCCAGACGCAAATTATTCCGCGGGTTCGCTCCGACAAAAGTCGCTGATGCGGTATCTCCGTGTCTGAACTGCTTCTTGGGCACATCAGAGATGGTGTCGCCGAATGATTTCGCAAACGGTGTGCGATCGTATAAAACACCGATGATGAAACTGAGGGATCTGCCGCTATTGTCGGGGGGGTATGTGTTCTTCTCGCCATGCTCTTGCGCGGGGGGGCTGTCTGCTTTGAGAGCTGTCATTGAGGCGACTGTGCGGTCGATGTAGGCTGCGAGTGTATGGGGGCCATATAGCGTAGAGGCGCCTTCGTATCGCTGGATCCTACCTCATGTCAGTCGGAGAGAATATATGAAGCCTCTCTTTATTTGAAAAGAAGAAGAAAGCATGTTTGGGCAGGTCAGGAAAGCTCACCCATATTCTTCCTCTGTCGTAATGTAATGTGTATAGCTGTTACTCGGCGCCCCAAGCACAACTACTGGCTTCTCGCCTGCCAACTCGGTCGCAAAAGCCTCAAGACTTCGTTCCGCCACGGCTTCTTTCCATCGTCGTCCCGCCATAGTAGTAGCCTCCCCCGGACTGACAATGATGAACAGCTGCCCAACTCTAAAAGTCTGGATGTCAACCACGTTAGGGGTCCACGCATACGGCCGGCTCACCTCGCCGACGTCCAGCACAATCGACTTTGGCTGCTGGCATGCGATCTGCTTTTTGGACGGCTGCTTGAAGAGCCATGTGATCAGTCTCCAGATAAAGTGCGCATTAGATGAATTCGTGTAGTGCTGCACAACATCAAACGCGCCAGGCTCGTCCCACGTCCCCGCCGCAAAGCCATACCCAAGAGCAGCGGGACAGGTCTGAACCTCAGTCCCATTGGGCAGAGCAAACTTGTAAAAGGCCATATCCTGAAAGCGATGGATGGCCTTGACACCTGTGCCTCGAATATTGGGTGCTTGACCATTGAGAGCCTCGTAGATCTGCAAGGCGCCTTGGTTTTGCCGATTGGCATTGTCGAAGCACGAAGCAGCTCCGTGGTCATTTCTTCCAAACTTGGGCCCTCTGGCACGACATTTGTTGCTTTTGCCGTCTTTGCAGGCACTTGTTTTGAAGTCGCACGGCTGTCCTGTTCCGTCCTCGCACCAGGCACCGAGAACATTCGGAGTTGCATCACCCATGTTGGCTTGCGAGAAGCCGGCCACGAAATGGCTCGCACTTTGCTCGCTGCGCTTGACTCTCTTTTCAAACAGGTCAGCCGCCAGCCCCTTGTTGTCTCCCGTGATCAGCGTGTTGTTGGCCTGCATCGATGTCCCATGTGTTGGAAACCAAGTCAGCACGCCAATGTTCTTCTGATCGGACGCTCGCTGGAACTTGAGCAGCGTCATGTCCTTTTCGACCGATCCGTCGTCTTCCGAGCTGATGTTGTATTTGGCTCGCTCTTGCTCCGGATTTGCTAGATAAGCAAACATGCTACGGTTGATGTTGGCATTCATGACTTTTGTTTTCCCAACGCTCAAGTGGCCCGGCTCCAGATTTTCGTGCGCTCGACGAATAGACAAGATGCATCCCTCCACAATGGCCTGATAGCTCTGCTTGTCGAAGCCTTTACTCGGAATCTGTGGCAATAGATAGTTTAACCATGCACCTGGCCCCGAGTGAGAATGCGTCGCTGTCACCGCGACGTTGTCTTGGCCGTACATGGAGTATCTCGGTCCCAGGGCCTGCAGTCCCTTCAGGATGCCATATCGCACGGCGGTGTCGCCAGACTGAATGTCGAGAACGAGGTACACGAATCGGTCTTCGGGAGTGTGCATATCTCCGACGATGAAGGCTCGCGAGTACAGTCTTTGACGCAGACCTCTTCCAAGCTGGGCAAAGGCGGCGTAGCCCATCATGTTGATCTCCACGACTGGGCCCGTAATATCAGCCTTTCCCACTCCTAGCAAATACTGATCCTTTGGCCATTCGCCCTCTGGCAGTGTCTCTGCTGCCCATTTATTTTCTGGTCTCGCGACCCTGTCTGGCCCGCCATGGAGGAAGTCGTAGTCGGATGAGGTCGACAAAATCGGTATGGAGGCAAGGCCGGATGCTCGATATAAAGCCACACAGAACGCGCTGATAACAACAAGCCAGACTAACAGATGTCGACCGCAGAAGCCTCTTGTGCGCGGAGCAGCAAGCGTCCCCTTCGCCCGTGACAGCGACGATGCCGCCCTTGACTTGGCTTTCGATGACGAGCCCGGCCCACCAGCTGCCTTGCCCAAGCTGGATTTGCTGGATCCCATTGCCAGTGATGGAGCCGCTGGCAGCGAAACCTACTGATAGAAGGACAAGCGACACAAGCAGCAAATGAGGGCAGCAGATATGCTAGAGGCGTCCCGGCGCAATTGGCAACGTTGTCGTATGCAGAAGCCGCATGGCATCGAGACGGATGGGAGAAGATGGAAAGATAGAAGCAATGAAAGAAAGGAAGAAAGGGCCAGATCGGCCATAAGGGGTCCGGTCGCAACTTGCTGAACGCAACATGGCATTTGGCAGTGATTACTACTGGTGGTGGTGGTCATCCGCGCCGCTCCGCACTCCGCAATACCGATACGCAGTCATACGCCCATACGCAGCCAGACTCCAGCTAAAGCCGAGCGCGTCGTCATGATGACCTGTATCTACCCGTTATGTACTGAATCGAGGTACCTACGTTACACGTACATCATACATCATACATCATTTGTACCTATGTATACGTACCTATCTGTACCTCATCCTCCCAGCAGCCATAGTTACCTCTACTCGCCTCAGTCAGTTGTAGCCCGCGGACACCGAAGCCCAAGGAGTTTATTTCATCTGTGACGGTCCCTAGATTTTACGTCGAATTCACAGATTTCAGACCCTTCAATGCACATGGCAATCAAGCACCAACTCGAGATGTCCAAAAAACAACACATCATCATCACTCACCGGAACGGGTTCTCCCGCCCCACCATAACCTACGGTCTTGACTCTTAGCCTCTTATAGGTACCTGAGGTGATACGAGCTTGCGTTTTCCTATTCCGGCTGGCGCCGTCGAAGAGTCACTGGTCAAAACTCCAAGAGTCAAGACTCAACACCAAGCCCTGCAGTCGGAAGAACTGGCCCATGTACGAGGTTACTTATGCGGCGGCATGCCCCCCTTCCTTAGGTAGGTACTTTGCCATGCAAGTGGATGCTTTCGGCTTGTTTACTTCTAACGTGATGCGGGCTGTAGTACCAGACGGCGATCGCACATGAAGCAACACCTCGATGAGACGCCTTGGTCCCCTGAGTCCTGACCAGTTGCCTGGGTTGAGCAACTGATCCGACGGCTGGTGCGAGCTGATATCAGGGGGTGGCTGGACCACAGCCTACAGAACTACCTAATGCTGTGCATCCGTAGACGTGCATCACATCTGTACAGAGTATAAGGTGGACGAGATGGGCAGAAACGATTCTAAAGTAACCTGCTACCCATGGTGAAGCGCATTTCATTCAAAATCTACGAAAAAAAGTGTTCGAGAAACAGAAGACGGCATGATAGCTTACAGAGGCGGGAATAGCGGGTTTGAACTGTGCCTGGGCTGTTGGGGCCAAAACAACATTCTGATGATCCCGACAAAAAGAAAAATATCATACACTGTATCCGCCACTTCCAACCCCTATGCTAGACACAGAATATCAATACCATCTGTAGTTTCCGCCACAGCTGCTGTGAAGTTAAGATCTCTCAATTATCATGACAGGCAAATAGAGCTGATCCAGAAAGTCGGGATAGTCGATGACAGGTCCGGTTTGAGACCTGCTGCGCCACCTAGACACTCTTTTCTACTCATTTGTTATCGCCGTGGCTATAGAGTATGACCTTAGCTCCCTAAGCAGAGACCCCGCCAGCAATAGGCGCCGCAGTCGGAAGAGCACCTCCAGACTGTGAAGAAACGGGAAGGCCCGTGGCTTGGTGAGCCGCAGGGTGGAATCTCTTGGCCTTAGGGGCCTTTGGAGGAAACAGATCCGGGGGGAGTCCGTCGGGGTAACGATCGGGATCCTCAGAGTCGAAAAGATCGGTACGCGTATTGGTGAACATGGGCTGCAGAACTCCAAGTCCGTCTGTGTGAATTACTTCGGTCGGGACAAGCCCAGTCCAAATTCCAGTGGTGGGGATTGTATAGATTGGAGTATAACCAGACGGAAGAAGGGCAGTGGGAATCAGCCCAGATGGCAGCCCAGTCGGAATTCGCGAGGGAATGACGCTCGAGGGAAGAAGCGCGGTGGGAATAAACCCCGGGGGGACGGCAGTGGGAATTCCCGAGGGGATCACTCCAGGTCCAGTTGAAGGCTTCGACGGAATAGCTCCAGAGGGGAGAAGCGACGTGGGAATGAGTCCAGACGGAAGGCCAGTTGGAAGCCTCGAAGGGATCACTCCACTAGGTAGAACCGAGGTGGGAATGAGTCCAGAGGGGAGCCCGGTTGGAAGAACCGAAGAGATGAGCCCAGAGGGCAGAAGCGAAGTGGGAATCAGCCCAGACGGAAGCCCACTCGAAAGCCCAGAGGGAAACAAAGAGCGAATGATATGAGAGGGAAGAACTCCCGTGGGAATCAGGCCAGACGGAATTTCACTCGAGATACCCGTGGGGATAACTCCAGAGGGGAGAAGCGACGTGGGAATTAATCCAGATGGGAGCCCAGAGGGAAGTTCCGTGGGAATGAGGCTTGACGGGACAAGCGAAGTGGCAATCAATCCAGATGTATGCTCAGTTGGAAGATCCGAGGGCGCTTGTCCATATTCGCCATCGCCATATGTTGTGGGATTGTTCCCGGAACCTCCTCCATAGTCAGGGGATGATGGAATGTCAGTCGGCCGTCCCGTGGGAATAACTCCGGAGGGGAGAAGCGACGTTGGGATGAGGCCCGACGGAAGCCCAGAGGGAAGATCCGTGGGAATGAGGCTTGACGGGAGAAGCGATGTGGGAATCAGTCCAGACGGAAGCCCAGACGGAAGCCCAGTCGAAAGCCCGGAGGGGAACAAAGAGCGAATGATACCAGAGGGAAGAACTCCTGTGGGAACAAGGCCAGACGGAATATCACCCGAGATACCCGTGGGGATAATTCCAGAGGGAAGAAGCGACGTTGGGATGAGGCCCGACGGAAGCCCAGAGGGAAGATCCGTGGGAATGAGGCTTGACGGGAGAAGCGATGTGGGAATAAGTCCAGACGGAAGCCCACTCGAAAGCCCAGAGGGGAACAAAGACCGAATGATACCAGAGGGAAGAACTCCTGTGGGAACAAGGCCAGACGGAATATCACTCGAGATACCCGTGGGGATAACTCCAGAGGGGAGCAGCGACGTGGGAATCAGCCCAGAGGGAATGTCAGTCGAAAGATTCGTGGGAATAACTCCAGAGGGAAGAAGCGACGTTGGGATGAGGCCAGACGGAACCCCAGAGGGAAGTTCCGTGGGAATGAGGCTTGACGGAACAAGCGACGTGGCAATCAAGCCAGATGTATGCTCAGTTGGAAGATCCGAGGGAGCTTGTCCATATTCGCCATCGCCATATGTTGTGGGATTGTTCCCGGAACCTCCTCCATAGTCAGGGGATGATGGAATGTCAGTCGGCCGTCCCGTGGGAATAAATCCAGAGGGAAGAAGTGACGTGGGGATGAGGCCAGACGGAAGCCCAGAGGGAAGATCCGTGGGAACGAGGCTTGACGGAAGAAGTGACGTGGGAACCAGCCCAGATGGAATGTCAGTTGGAAGATCCGTGGGAATAACTCCAGAGGGAAGAAGTGACGTGGGGATAAAACCTGACGGAGGCCCAGTGGGAAGCCCAGTGGAAAAGAGAGACTGAATGATATCAGAGGGAACAAGTCCTGTTGGAATTAGCCCAGACGAAAGCCCAGTTGGAAGTTCCGAGAGGCTCGCTCCATAGGTGAGAAGCGAATCAGGAATGACAAGCGTGGGAAACACTGTAGGAAGTCCTGAAGGAAACAAAGAGGAAATGAAGCCAGATGGTAGGCCGGTCGGAAGTTGAGAGGGATCAACATCGGTTGGTACACCAGACCGGTAATAGCTAGGAGTCGTTTCAATCGCTAGCGCTCCAGACGTCACAGAGGCAGGAAGGCTTGAAAAAGGAGGAACTCCAGAGGTCAGCAGTGCAGAGGGAAATTCAGAGCGTAGTATCCCAGTCGGCAGGACTCCGGTCGTCACGTCGGTGGGGAGAGAGCCAGACGAAAGAGAGGCAGAAGAGCTTTCGTTCGGGTCATTCCAAGAGGGCTCATTCCCAAAAGAGTCACTTCCGTGGTAGTGGTCACCCCCGTAGGGACGGCCTCCATAGGAACTGCCTCCGTAAGAATCGCCTCCATAGTGGCCACCATAGCGGTCGCCACCATAGCGGTCGCCACCATAGCGGTCACCTCCATATCGGTCACCTCCATATCGGTCACCTCCATAGGGGTCATCCACGACGAAGGGAATTGGCTCTGGTGATATGGAATCCGTCGGTGGCAGCTCAGGGTCGTCCGGGCTTTCAGAATCTGGAAGGCCAGAGCCTTGCGGAGTCGGTGTTGCCAGGTCGGTACTCTGCGTACCCGATGGAAGCCCGGGGCGATCGTGGTGGCGGCCCTCGGCGGCCTTCAGCTCAGCGAAGAAAGCCTTGAGCGCATCGAAGAAGGACTTCAAGACGAACGATAGAGAGCTCCTGCTATTACCGTGGAGTGGACTCGAGGAGTGCTTGGCGTCATTGAGAGTCTTGAACATTGTAGTGACGAGGTTTCTCTCGAGGCCTAGACCCTCGGCTTCCCGGGCAGCCTGCCGAACAGCTCGATGCATAGCCTCCTCGCGCCTTAGAAGGTCCCTTGGGTGGATATTGTCGCGAGTGTGTTTGTCGTCTGCTTGGGGGACTCGGTGGAGGAATTCAAACGCGCTGGTGAGCATCGTGTTCGCAAGAACCATGGCTTGACACTGTTCCGGATGGGGGCCAAGTGTCGTGGTTTCCGACCCAGTCTTCTCTTCGACTTGTTCTCGTCTGAGGGTTCCGAAGCTTGATTCTTCCTTGCAAGACATATCGCGAGCGTCTAGTAAATTATTGGTAAACTTGAAGGGGGGAGCATTTCTCTCCGCTTTGGGTCCGGAAGTCAAGCCATTTCCGTGAGCGGCCGGTGCTGCAATGACGTTGCCAGAATGGCAAGCCAAAAGCAGCATGGCCGCGTGCGAGGCCTTCATTTTGAAGAGGCGAATCGGTCTGATAGCCGATATAGTCAGTAATACCCAATAGGGGTACACACAGTCGGGGAGAAGAGACGTGTTAACACGGAGCAGACTTCACGAAGTGAGAGGCAACTGAAGATATATATGCATGTGGTGAATATGTCCAGCGCTGCCTTGATAGACGCCAAGGCGACGCGCATACGATGCTTGCTGCCTCCATTGCCACGTTTTGTCGCTCCCTGACTTCGTCGTTGAAACCCCTCCCTGGGCCATCTGGAACTTTGCCTCGGAATGTAAAAGCCTTTTCTCAGACAAACGAAGCAGACGTACATTCGCCGCGGTGGCGCTCTAATCAAGTTACATAGGCATATACAGAAGTGGTTCGATTGTCTTGCTGCTGTGATCTCTCCGCAAAATTTGGCATTCCACAGTCGTGTTCAATTCCAATAACCGCGACAGCTTCGCAAGTCATTGTGCCGCCAGGGCTGTACGCGACTGCTTTGGCCGTGGAATATGCCGACTCGGTTTAGCGGCAGAGGCAGTGGCTAGTCCAAGGTGGTACGAGTTCATGCCTAATCGAGATGTCAATGATTGCGCAAAGCGGTGGAATGTCTGGCGGTACGTGATAGAGGCATGAAAAAAGGGTACTTGACAAGCACTCGGGCAAATCGTAATCGTCCATCATCAAAGTAGGATGAAGAAGTCATTCGCCCTTGTTGTGATGCGATGGATCTCTCCGGTCACCACGGCTTTTCCTTGTCTGAGAAAAACAAGAGCTTGAAGTGATTGACACACTTCCTCCTAATTTTATTCTGACACACAAGACGTGGAAATCGGCGAGCTTGTCTCTTTCTTGAGGACAACGAGAGTGTACCATGAGTTTCCATGTTGCTGTCATGTTGCACGACTCCACGCTGCACAGATGTCAGAGAGTGTTCATGGGGCAGCGGGTGCTGCCAGTGCTGTGTCTGTTGACTGCTAGTCAACTCAGAGAGTGAGGAGGATATTAAGACGGTCGCAGCAAGGCAGAGACAGATAGGAGCCACCGTTTCTGATGGCTTGGCAAGAGGTTCGCCGTGATACCAAACGGGTATGTAGATTGAGTCAGTTGAGGTGGGTTCTGGCACTATAGCAGCGTATTGCCGACCTGAGTCAAGCACCGGATTGACATGCGGCTGCCACCGGGCAGCGCTGAAGTATGTGAGTGGAGAGCCGCGACCTGTGAGTTGGCAATGACATTGGCGATAGCGATAGCGATAGCGATGGCGATGGCGATGGCGATGGCGATGCAATTCGGACGGATTCGCGGTCCAAAGCGGCCTGAGTACCTAATGTACGTGAGCCGTGCGAGAGCACGTGGTTTGTACGTATTCTGGCAACGACACCCAATCGACCATTCAGCCGACGACCAGCCGCTGACCAGCCGTTGTTGCTCCTTTGCTTCATGGAGTCATGAGAGCCAGAGTCGGACTCTGCCAGACCGAAGAAGAATCGAAGCAGAATCGAATGCAAAGCGACTCGCGGTCCGCGGACAGGTACACCGCCGGAATCAGCCAACCTCCCTTTGTCCAAGACGTTATTAACTAAAGTTGTGCGAAGGACTTCCTCAGTTCTAACTTCTGACGGCGCAGCCCCACCACGGTCCTTCGCGTTCCAGCCACGCGCTTGCGGCCAAGCTGACGCCATCGACAATTGTGCGACGCGTTGTCCAATCGACTGGCTGGATTACACTATGAAACCCCTGGTTGCGGGCGATACATTTTGTTTGTCCTCGATTGCGGTCCCAGATCTCATCAATCTGCATCACGCAGCGCGCTCCTGTCCGATCAGGGACCTGCCCGCATTGTGCCGCGTTTGGCGCGTGAGTTTGTGGAAAGGACGAGAATTAAATGACGAAAAGTGAGTAGCGGCGGCGGGTACATCTGGGCCAAGCATCATGATGAGTGATGAGTCTTCTACCTGGCAATGGGAGGACGGATGGCGCTGCGTTTGCGGGGGAGCAAGTCTATGACCGCTTCACTAAGAAGTCTTATCGACGTTTGACATCGCAACCTGCTACCGCTACCGTTGCCGCTACCAGGTACTGCCGCGCCTTGAGTCGCATAAGCTTATCGCTTCTCGGGATTGCGAGTCAAAGTGAACCACCAATTGGACGACAGCTGGCCCTCCCTCTAAACTTTGGGTAATTATTACTCTCGCTCTTTTGAAGCGCTTTCTTGGTTCTATGCCAAACCCCATGGATCAACTTCAACTCGACATCATACATATCTGCGTTGCGCCTTTTGCTGGATTTTGATTCAGACACCATCCTTCGGTACTTGACACCCGCGCGACCTCTTGGCATCCTGTCTCAGCTATCCGCCCTTCATCTTTCGTCAGCCCCTTTGAACATAGGTATCGAGTGAGCGGTATTTTCAATCGATTCTCTACAGTCGATTTTCTACAACATTTTGCAGACAGATTTATCAATACACCCGCAGCAGTTGTCGTGGTGTGGCATTGCCGCTGTCAGGGTCAATAACTGCGTTACTGGGGTCGGTTTTTTTTCCCGGTGACGTCAGGTAGCGAATCACAAACCAACATTCAGCCTCATTGAAGGCCTGGCAGCCCCTCGAAGCGAAAGACTTATCCCACCCCAGCTTTTCGTTCAGTATCGCCGCACACGCCAGCCTTGCCGATAACAAAAGCTGTTAATAAGTTGCTATTGCAAGCATTCAAAGGTGCCCGAGACACGTGGGCTCCGGTACGGTGTACTTGGCTCAACAGGACATTGGCTGCTGTGACTACTGAAGACTTATCACATTCGTCACAATCTTGGCACTACGAGACACGATTCGCACAACAACATCACATGGAGCAGCAAAAGGGAGTCATGAGTCGGAACGGTCACCCGGAGAGACATCCCATCCAAACCAGTGCGGTCATCGTACTGGGAGTGAAACCAGGACCAGCACTGCCGCCTCCATCACCACCCACGCGATGTGCCTCTCCTTCTGATGGCGCGTTATTAGTTGATGGACCCACGAGCTCCTTTATTCTTGAGGAATCTTCATCGAGACATGTTGCAGATGAAGAACCCCAGTCCGTGCCAACACCCCCGTGCCACAATGAATCGAAAAGCGAACCCGACGCGACAGAGAGCCGGCTCCGACAAGGAATGCATGTGCTCAACACAGAAGCAACAGCGCTGGCCAATCTGTCTAAACTGTACGAAATAGATCCCATAGCCCGAGATGGCTTTGACCAGGCGGTACAGACCATCGCGCGTCGTGGGCTGTCTGGGGGGAAACTAGTCATCATAGGGGTTGGCAAGTCGGGTCACATTGGGAAGAAGCTCGTGGCCACGATGCAGAGTCTGGATATCCGAGCCGTTTTCTTGCATCCAACCGAAGCTCTGCATGGTGATTTGGGCATCATCGACCCCCGCGACACACTCTTTTTTATCACATACTCTGGCAAAACGCAAGAGCTCATGCTGCTGCTGCCACATCTCAACACAGCACTGCCCACCATACTGTTAACGTCTCATACTCGCCGCGATACGTGCGAACTGATCAAACAACGACCCAACACGATCTTACTGCCCGCGCCTATTCCCGAAAGCGAAATCATCTCTTTTGGCGTGTCGGCACCGACATCTTCCACCACAGTTGCTCTTGCTCTTGGTGATGCGTTGGCTATTACGGCTGCCAAGGAGATGCACCTAGACATAGCTGCTACCTTTGCGAAGAACCATCCCGGCGGAGCTATAGGCGAAGCAGCAGCAGCAGAAGTGGCTGCAGATTCTAAAAGACATTTGCGTCCTAGTAGATGAACTTTCCTATCTCGACGCGTTGGGCCTCTCAGTGGAATAGCTACGCCATAGATTGCTCTGCGCAGGAGTCGGCAACAAGACAGGATGGATGAGATCTTTGTGCATGCGCTGTAACCACAGTTCCAAGTCAGACTCGCCAGATGAGCAGCGCAGGTACATCAACGTCTCACACAAATCTTGCACGTGTTTGCGTACCTCCACGGTAGCTGGCCATGTTGTCCGATACCACCCTCGTCCGGGCTAGGACGTGCTCCATTCTGCGCGGCAAAGCAATGCGGGGGAGACCCAACGCTGTAGGAGATCAGGCGTGATGGGTATAAGTGAACGGTTCGAGAGTATAGGTGTTGTGGTGTTTTGGAAGCTCGCATTCCATTGGCATGGCATAGTAGCATTGCAGACGAGGTGTGAAGTATATTCGGTTTGCGCATTACCCCGACGAACGGGGCCCGGGGCTTGGTTTTTTTTGGTCTTTTCGTGTTCCATGCAACCTGATGCAGACACACAAGTTCAGAATGGGTGTTCTTCTTGGTACATGAGGAGTCTGGGGGCTCATACGCCCAGTGTACATATACATACCTATGAGTTGTCTGTGAATTTCATGGTGTATCCGGCGTAGATGCAAGGAGAACGCAGAAAAAAAAGAGGCGGACGCATTTTCATGTGGCTTCCTACCATGGGAGTCAACAGAAGAAAAGGGAAACAAAATTTCAGGAGGTTCAAGAAAGAGGAGTGCTGACAGATCTTGTTCGTTGATCCCTACAAATGGGAAGCATGATGGCTCGACTTCCTTATACATACATGACAGTTGATTATGACATGCATGCGACGTGGGCAAAACCAACTGCATATTCAAGCATCTTTGCTTACCCTGTGGGGAAAAAGCTCACATCGATCGACATCCCTTACTCCCTAGAGCGGTCTTGGTCGACAACACAACACACCACTAATGCTTTTCTGTCACGCGATAAATCAAAACGTGGGGATCATAGTATTAGCAATATCGAGGAAAAGGAAGGCGGAAAAGTTTTCTGTCATGCCTGAACCGATGCGGCATCATTTGCAAATCATTCTTGCAAGTTTTGCAACAACCGAGGCAAGTATTTTGCTCTACGAGCGGGCAGCCATTCGGGCAGAACAAAACGTGCCACTGCTTTTGCTCGTGCACTGATGCTACGAGAGAAATCCACAAGAATTCATTGTGATTTGTATTGGGACGAGGGGATGGAGATAGCCTATTCATGATTAGGTATCAACAACAACAACAACAACAACAACAACAATAACGACGCAGTCTATCTACTTATGTAGTCTTGATTCACGCGAGCCAAGGTGCATCGTGTATGTATGTATATGTATGTACCATTCAAGGTGGGCTAAGCGTATGTAGTACTCTGCACATAGATAAAGCTCAAAAGGCGCCATCACAAGATAAAGCACGTAACCTCCCCATATGTGTACACGGAGCACAATTCCTACAGTAGCAGATTTACCCTTTATCATGTCTTAGAAAAAAACCCCCTCCCCGATATCGCAGAGCAAAAGAAAAAGGCCGTCATTCTCCGTAACGTTGCGTCGCAAGTGCATTGCATTGCACTGCATTTACGTCGCGTTATGTACTTATGTACTCGCAATTGCTTCCGTTTTTTCATTCTCCGCCTTTTTCCATTTTTGCTTCTTTCTTTCATGCACTGGGCGCATAATAAGTTGCTCGCGTGACATGTTTCTCCTTTTGCTGGTTTTGTGACAGGGGGGCTCTTCTGTGGTGCCACCTTAGGTACTGACTGTACCTATGTACCTTACCGACCTGTCACCTACATAGGTACCTTCGTGTGTGTGTGCGGCGGGTTGCAGTGTATGTACCTACAGGCTACCAGTGACCAGTGACCACTCATTGTACTGTGTACGTACGGAGATGCTTAGGCTATAGGTATAAGGGGTAGGTGGTATACCGTTTTGGGGTCGCAGAGCAGTGAGCACGCAATTCATTGCTTGTGAAGTTGTGACACGGGGCCCGGGGGGGGGACGTTAAGAAGGAAAGAAGAATTATACTTCCCTCCACTTTGTGCGCTTGGCTCGCGGACTACCTACGCGTACCTATATGCAGTGCACCAGCATACAATGTCTCTGAAAACCCGCCGAGAGTCACGTTTCGGGTCAGTGGAAGACGAGAAGGGACGACGGGCGTGACGGGGGTATGACGGCAGAAAAAGGCTGAACGGGAGATGGGCGTTTGACGGGACGCGGGAAGAGACGGGAAGAGACGGGAAGGCGGGAACGGCGGGAGGACGGGATGAGTTGGAACTTGGGGGTGCGCGCTTTGGAAGTTCCTCGTCATGTGTTCTGAGAGCTGGAAGCTGCGTACGCATAGGCAAGAAGTCAGCCTTCGTAGGTTACAGGTATGTATGGTTGCTGCCAAGATTTCGCTGAGCGGTGTAAGAACGTGGGTTGTGCGTGCTGTCGAGATCTACCCGAGGCGCAGTGCAGATTGTTATTATCTGCTGGGTGCTTATCTACAGTACCTATCTCTATTCCGTACTCCGTATGCCGAGGAAAGAAGCACGATGCATCATTGCCTACCTAGTTTCTCTTTATCAATGCATGTACGGAGTACAATGTATTCCATATGTCCGTCCCGACATTGACAGGGAACCCCTGCTCCGATGACAGTCCCTTGCTCCGATGGGACACTCGAAGTCCGCAATTGCGGAGTATCAGATGGGCCAAATTGAATGCGCAGATAGAGTTGCATACAATCTGACGCCATTCAATGGCTTTGGCTTTTATGGGTGCGAGTTTTGTTCTCTGCCGGTGAAAAGATTGATCAGGTTGTTCTGGACGTTTCCTCAGAATCAAAAGAAACCGTGGCATGATGCCAGACAAACCCCCGGTTTGGCATGTCTGAATACTTCCCGAAGTAGCTGTATAGTGAATTTGATACCTACCTAGTTGATCGATTCGCTCGGCGTCACTTTTGACCAGATACACCTGTTGGCCGTTGACTAATAACTATCGGCCCACGGCATCGTCAACTCACTTCAAATGAGGTCTTTTCCCCTGCAAGTGCATCGTGTCTCTGGATTTCTGGTGCCAGGGAGGGGATCGACGCTTTGTGGCGCAGCCTCTGCAGAAAAGCAAATATGTAAGAGGCCCTCCAGAAGAATGAAAAAGCTTTTCCATCTCGTGGTTCTGATGCGTTGGTGATCACTGATGGGGCACGCCTTGCCGCCATAACACCGGGTCTGCTACATATCCCGATGAAACTAGCCATGTATGTCAGATGAGCTAGGTAACCGCCGCCGTTATTGCAGCTTACGTTTGATGCTCTCATTTGCACATCAGACTTGGCTTGCGTGTACATAGCACCGACGGCGGCAGACAAGACAGCGATCTGCCCGCAACGTCCGTCCAACGGGCTACGAGAGCACCTCTCCCTTGCCTCCTAGCCCGGACGGGTCCAGTCCAAACCGTCAACTGATCCTGGCTGCAGAGTGCAGACGTGATGGCGACTGCCGAAATCGTACCTAATTCCGGAACAATGTACTCCGTACAGAGTATGTATCAATCAGATGCTGGCCGCAGACGAGCTGGCGGCTGCCAGAGCCGTAGGTACCAAATGGCATGCATGCAAGAGTCCGTCCGAGGAAGGTCCTCACGCGACCCTATGAGTAATAATAATGGGCGGCACTCTGCGAAGAAGCCGGTTTGCAGGAGTATCTAGAACCCCCTCACGTTACGGACCCAGTCTGTGATGCGACCTCCCTCGGAGGATTCGTTGGTTGATCGTCCAAGATCTCGACTGAGCCAGCCACATCACCCGAAGTCCATTGGGAGCACAGCACGACCGCAGATGTGTTGTTCGTCTCTGGTAAAGTGGTGGCTTCGTAGGTGCGCCACGAATCTCATGTCCACGAGGAGCTTCCCATGCCTGGGGCTCCGAGACTGAGCCGCTGATATGTACCATTGGTCCGTCTGTATTTATGTAACCTGACTGTTTTGTTCGGTATTGCAGGCACCCTTTTTCCTTAAACGGCGTCGAGAGTGGCAAGTACGCTTTTCGTATAAGTAGCTGCCATATATGCGCAGGCAGCGCAGCCAATGGGGCGAGTGAAAGAGAACGGAAAACCACGAGTGGGTTTCAACTTTCTCGTGATACCACGTGTGTACGATGCGATGTATAAAACCGCCCTAAGACGGCTGCAAGTAGCTGTCCATCCAGTGGAGGGTTGCGACGTGGCAGGCTCAACATGAAAATACTTGCAACGCGGGTGAATAGTCTCTCGAAAAAGTCGAAAAGGCACACGACAAATTGCCCGAAACGAAACGTAACTCATCTGATCGGCCGGCTGAGCCATCTTACTAATTAGTGGAAAGCTTTTCAACCGGACTTTGGGGCTGGTCGCTGGCGTAATCTTTGTCGTACGGGTGTATGTACCAGGTATGTACCAGGTACCTAATGTATTGCGAAAAACGATAACAGGTACGGAGTACGCCTGATTATTGCGAGTTGCGACTTACAGTAAGCAGGGCCCGTAGTTTCTCTGCACGGCGATAGTTCGCCGCGCACCATAAAACGACGTGTAGTCATCTACAGACTACACGCATGTGGTGAAGTTGCACAATACCTGTGAGTGAGCTCTTTTGTTGGCTCATTTGCGGCCATCAAGGAGTTGAGAGAGCAACCGGAGGTCTCGGCATGATTGCATTTCTGCCGACATTCACCGACCTGCTGCATTTCTCGCGCTTCCAAGTTCCTGGGCTTTCCAAACCTGCCTCCTAGAAGCCGAGGTTGCTTTCTTTGCAGGCCCCATCGAATGGAAATTGTGGACTGGCAAGACCCCTGTTTGATCGTGTAAACAAACATGGTTAGATATGCTGACATTTGTCTCATCAGGCGCCGCCGTGGTGCAATTGCAATGTTGTCGGTTTTTCACGGAGTGAAGAGATTGTAAATAAAGAAAAGCAACGAGACAAAGGGTAGGGTGCACTGAAAGCTGCACGCCGGGTTGCCCAATGAACGACTGTAGATTCCATCAAAGGGTTCGGCTCAAGGAGTCAAGGGTATCAGATGAATGCTACCGTACGGAGTACTCCGTACTACTGCGGCATTGGCTAAATCTGGCACTGTTCGGACAAGAAGCAAGGCAAGCTTGATACCTATGTTGATAAGGCTGGCTTGCAGGTTGATACCTATGTATGACTGTATGTACATAGGTTCAACTAGCGATACCCTCGCACATCATCATCACCAGCCAGCCATTCGCCCTGACGAGAATGTAATTGATATATGCGTTCAGAAAACACGTACAGCAAGAGCCCAGCTGTTATGTACAAGTCAAGAGGCTCAGCTCAACAATCCGTGGATGACTTGTTGTCAATTGCTGGCGGAGGCCCCGCTTGGTCTTAACACCGGTTCTGACATCTCCCACGGGTCCAGCGGGGGGGTTTCACCCCTTGCGGTTGCCATAGCCTCGCCCCTGGTCACTTGTCCTGCCTCATCGGACCCCTGGAAGTACATAAGTCGATTGACAGCTTAGCTGCTTATTACGGAGTGCCTACCTACCTACATACATACGCAGACTTTACACAGATAAGATTGAGATTTGAGAACGATGATGCCACGCCAGAACCCGTTGAGCAATCAAGGTCTCATTCACAGTGGAGTCCGGGTTTGACGTTGGAATCGTGTTGATAAGTCCGGCAGCCGAGGGAAAGAGAATGAGAGTTTGGCCGTTGGCGCCGACGACCGTTCTGCATTCCTGTGCCCATGATACCGAATAGGTACATAGCGCTGACTGCAGATTGCCCCCTTTCCTTATCATCCTTGAACGCCGAGATCCATGGAGATGGGTCGAAATTCTCACATGCTGGGGGTTGGTGTGGCTTGAAGGCGGCTCCGCAGGGGAGTTGGCCGGCTATGTACATAGGTAGGTAGGTATGTATGTATTCGTATGTATGTATGTATTCAAATTTCGTATGATAGGTAGCTCGCACGACCCAGGCCACCGTTTATCGCCGTTGATCACCTTTTGGAGAAGTCATCAAGGGTTGCAACTTGCATGTACATATGTACATACTGTACGGGGTATGTACATGAAGATGATGTATCGAGCTCGATTCGATGGGGTTCGTGGCGGCCCAACCACGTTATTCGTGAACCGGCAACGTTTGATTTGGTAGGCACCGGCAAAGACCAACGTGGAATTCGGCATGATCAACAAGAAACAGCAAGATCGAGGTACATACAAGTTGCAGAACTTGCAGCGTTGTCAACTACATACCTTAGGTAGGTAGGTAGGTAGCAAGTCGAGTTATTAGCGCGGGGTTTTGTATATTGCCGTGCGCGAAGGAAAACGTGCGTGCGTGCAAGTTTCTGGCGCCATCGTCTCCGGCTTCGCCATTGTCTCCGTTTCGTTTCCCTTCCCAGTTTCCTTATTATGGCGGCCTCCCAACTTGCCTTCCGGCATCCCCGCCACTTATTGCTCCTCCTCTCCTCTCCAACTCTTCTTCATCATCAATTCATTCTTCATCAACTCTGAGTCTTTGACTATTTCTTGGCTGGTGCACTTTTGACATTTGTTCATCATACATCCTACACAGCCTTGCCAATCGTTGCTGACGTATTGACGTATACTGTGCTGCGCTCCTCTGTCAGCCACACCCACCACAGCCAAGCGCATCTCCGCGCATCTCAGCGTACCTACCTATCTCAGGACCGCCCAAACTTGCCAGCGACAGGTCGAGCTTGATCCTTGATCCCCGTCAATCCGTAATAAACAAGCTCTGCCTCTTCTGCGTACCCATTGTCTCCATATCGCACAGCATCAATTGGCAGACCTTTCGCCATCACTGCTATACGCCATTGGCATTGGTGCAAAAGATCGTCGGTTATCTATGCGATATCTAGCTTCCACCTAGGTACATACGACGTTACGCATTGACTGTTGTACACCTTGAGTGGCTGCGGGGGAATGCTATAAGTTTCAGCCCTCTTCCATAGCTGGCATCACCACTATTTCCGCAATCTTGCGCCCGCAAAGTATGAAATACGGGCAACAGTTTGAACGCGAATCTGTTCCAGAATGGAGTCTTCGTAAGTCTCTGCTACAGAGTGCCGTTACACCAGCCGTCCGCCATCTCCGGCCCGGAGCCCCGCCAGACTTTATTTTTCACACTGCCAACTCCTTTTCCGACGACACATGGATGCAACGCATGTCTTGCGCTCTCCACTGACATCTCTCCTCTTTCTTTCTTTCTGCCATTTAGACAACCTCGACTACAACTCTCTGAAACATGAGATCAAGGTCCACACTACCCGCGACCAAGCCACAGCCATTGCGATTCCCGGTCACCGGGACACATCCTTACAAAAGTTCGAGGATGGGCTCTACTCAGAGCTGTGTCGCCAACATGATCGTGTTGGCATGTTTATTAACAGCAAAGCCGATGAAATCTCCCGTCGTCTAGGTATGCCATTGTCGCGCAACGCCCGATTGGATCGTGAATACAGCCGGAACTTTACTGCGTAACCTGAGATTGATATGCCAGCTAACTGGTCACGGCTTTGCAGAACATCTGGCCAGCCAAACACAACGATGGATCGCCAAGTACTCCGATGCGGATGATTGCACGCTATCTTTGAAACGGCAACGAAGATTTGCCAAGTACGAACGAGAATTGCTGCGATGCGGAGAGGAAACGCTTGCGCTGTCGCGATTTGCGAATGCCCAAGTCACTGCGTTTCACAAGATTCTCAAAAAGTTCAAGGTATGACAGTCGGGTGAAAAAAGATATGGCGTGTTATTGCAACTGAACTGACTTTCCCTTCCAACAGAGATGGACCGGCTCAGCGACGCTCACCTCTCGCTTCAACGAAAACATCCTAAGCCACCCCAAAAGCTTCTCCAAGCGAACCTTTGAACATCTCCGCATCCGATACGATGAGATCCTGTCAGATCTCCAAGCCACGACGCCTGACACAAGCGAACCCAGCTCTCCCGATTCAGACGAACACCTTGTAGCAGGTCTACCAGAACGGCCTCGTCGCCGACAAGTCGACTACAAACTGCCACGAGCCGCTCAAATGAACGCCCCAGTAAAATACTGGAACGAATACGACAACGGAAGCGAAGCAGGCGGCGGCGAAGACGACTACGCAATCTACATCAACCCAGACGACAAGACATGCTTCCCCGGCTTCACCTACGTAAACACCATACTCTCCCTACCCTACGAAAAAGCGAAAAACTGGCTCAAGGCACGGCAACCCACCCATGATGAATTCCGCCCGCTTCTCTCCCCGACAGGTAGTTTCAGCCAGGACTACGCATCTACCGCTGTCGACTCCGAGGAAGAAGCCTGCTCCAGTAGCTCGGACAGCTATCCCCAGCATGGGTACGCCGCTCTCTACGCGCTCCCCAGCATCAACGAGCAAAAAATACAGAGGTACCGAGAAAAGGTGCTCATGTGGACTACGCTGGGCTGCTTTGCATCTTCGTTTGCGCTGCTCGGTCTGGACGGTGTGCTATTCTTGACGGGGCGGCACAAGCTTCGTGTTGAGGTTGATGCAGGTGTCACAATCGGTGCGATGATTAGCTTGTTTTGCGCGGGCTCTGGTCTCGGGATGACGCTGTATCGGCGAGATGCACTGCCGCTGTTGTACACAGTGACGGTCTGGAGCGCGTTCATTGCGTCGTGCATTCTGAATGGCATGCTTTTGGTGTTGGTTCTCGGGAATACGCCTTGATATTGGAGGCCGGATGCTTGAGCTTCTCTTCTTCTCTCTTTCTTTTACTTTCTTTTTTTTTTTCTTCCTTCATCTTTTTTTCTTTTCTTTCATCGTCTTCTTTTCTAACGTAACGACGACAATGATTTAATCACAGCCGGCACCTCCTGTGCTCGAGATTGGGAAGGCGTTTCTAGGGGTCTGGTTGGTCCCTTGCAGAAGAATACAGGACATAAGTGTTGGGGGGATTGCCCTGACCTGAACGTCTTCCTGTGTCGCAGACTCTGGGTTGGATCTGCGAATTCTTCTGTACCCCGATATTATTTTCCTCACACGCTCCGAGGTATTACCTCTCGAGTCGTGGGTATGTGGATGGGGGTCCAGTGTTTTTTAAGGCGCGCAGCCATGACATGCATGATTGAAATGTCCCATATATCTAGGTAAGGTATGTATCAGACGAGCGATGGAAAGCGATGCGTTTCATAGGGGCAAAGTAGGTAGTTAGTTATTATTTGATGTCAAGTCAAGTTTTACATGAGAGAATTTTCGCACATGATGTGTTGGGCCCTGGCACGGCCGTTACAGAACGAAGTACCTAGCGCTTACAAAAGAGAGCTCCGCGTGCAATAGGATGTTACGTGATGGGGTGTTTGGGGACAACATGTAGGAACTTTGGTGTATATCAGTGACAGCCTGACAGGTCGGTGAATATGACACAGCTGTGGTGTGATTCAATCATACATACCTCTAATCCAGGCAGTGAGGCAGGCAGGCACCTGGCCCCCCGTCGCGGGAAGGATGTGGAACTACTCTAATAAGCGTGACAGGGTCATGGGCCACATAGACGAAGGGCTTTTTGCTTGGATGTATTATATACATAGTCGCTATCACTGCGAATATATTACCTTACACGTAGAGCTTGTTTGACGACTGGGGATAGGGGAGAGGTGGTGGACATTGTACTCCGTAAATCAGGCACAGAATGAAAGTCATGGTCCGGGGTGTCCGGGAGACGGGGTACATATGATAGGTACATAGAATGGCCGATAGGTATCAATGACTGAAGGAATTTGCTCAAGGTACTTGCCCTTCGCGAAAAGACATAACATAGAGAAGAGAGGAGGGGGGGTGAGGAAGTTATGCTTAGGTACACAGAGACTAGAGCGGCGGGAGAAACTTCACTACAGCATCATCCGCAAACCTGTAAGCCCGTAAAAGACTTTGGCAAGGCGGAAACCTCTGTGTAGTGAATGATCTTTACATTATGTAGTAAATTACCAGGCTTGAAGCCATGCAAGCTATCTACACCCCCCCAACGCGTTTCCGCGTCCGCATCAACAAAAGGAAGAAAGCAAGGAATTTGGAAAAAAAGAGCAACAAAATGATAGTTCGCGCGAAAGTCGTCAAGATTCTTCATTAACGTCAAGTCATTTTTTTCCTTTCCCCCAAGTGTTATTTTCCTCTCCGTTTTCGATTTGCCCTCCCTGGGAAAAGTTTCCAAGATGCCCTTTTTTTCTTTCCAACTGGGTCCCTTTTTTGCTCATAAACCCCCAACCCTCCTGCCCAGTAAAAACATTGATTGTTTCGGTCATGTACGATCGTCCAACGTTGTTCCCCTTGGTAATAATATATACCAACCCATTTTATATCAATGTTTGCGTTGAATTCTCGGTTCCACCCCCACAGAAAAATCCGTATGTAGTTCCCGTTTGTCGTTTTTCGGTCTTTTGGTGTGCTCGGACAGGAGTCGTGTTGTTGGAGAGTTGTCGGTTTGAGCCCGAGCAACAAGCGTAGATAGTCAAGTAAGGAAGAAAAAGAACACGTGAAAAAGGAGGACAAAAGAGAAATAGGGGCGAGATAGGCTTAAGGTGCCGTATTCATCAGATATGCATGGCCCCAGAGAAATGGATGCTGTATGGGAGCAATGACAGCCAAGATGCTACTTCAAAGTGCGCACTGTGGAAATAGCGCATCGTAAATGGCAAGATACCCAGTATAATAAGGAGACGTAACGATGAGTGTCAGCCAGTCAAGGCAAATGCGGCGTGCAGTTTGCCGTATAGGTGATTGCCAGTGTCGCCCAGTGTCAGTACTGAAAAGGAGACAAGACAACAAAGAGATTCATGGCAGCGGTGGGAAAAGACTGCTTTTTTTTTTTACACAGAGATGAACTGCCTCTGATCTTCTGCGGCCATTCAAGCAGAAAGACAACTCATTGACCCGACTGGTCCGGGATAAAGGGGACGAAAGAAAGAGGAGCCGTAGTGACGCGATGTGGCAGACGATGCTTCATGAGAAACGTCCATTCCATCGCAGGAAGACTTGTAGCATAATCCACAGCCGTTCTACTGCTGGTGGGGATACCGTAGAGCGTTGCTCTGAGGAGGGTGGCTCTGAGGAAGATGGCTCTGGGGAGGATGGCTCTGAGGGGCGTGGCTATGATCGGACGGCCATTCGTATCGACCGTACCGAGAAAAATCATGGCGAGCTGGATCATAGGCCGTTGGCGAGGGCGAGGGGGGTCGACGATAGTCCTCGTACCTGGCGTGCTCTATTGAAGGGTCATGGTCGCCAGTCATGGACAATCTGCCAGGCATAGAACCGAACCGGCTCCTTGGCGTGTACGCGCTAGCAGATCTTTGATGCAAAGGCCGAAAAGACTCACTCGACTGATGTCGCATACTTGGCACATGTCGATCATAGTGTGAATCCCCATGAGGCGGACCGCACTCATCATCATGCATCTGTGTGACAATAGGCGGGAGTGTGGGAAGAGAAATGGAGTTGCTTCGGCCCAGGTGATACTGGCCTGAGTGCTGACCCCAGCTTGCAGAAGCAGCAGGAGGGCCATAACGATGATGCTCGGGATGATGGATGTTCGAAACGTCGCGCGGTTCTTGGTATGATGTCATGCGACCATGACCATGATATGTATAACCTGATCCTTCATAACGATGCCGACCCACGGGGTCAAAGGCATGATGATGCGTGAACTCCAGTGGCTGCATCTTCGGCACAACATTCTGCGCACGCGGTGGGTGGGCTGCCTGCTCTTGGGCACCGAAGCCATAAGAAGGCGCCGACGCCATGTAGGGATCCGGCGGCTGTGCCGCATACTGACCATGCAAATCTGACGATGGTTGGGTATTGTGCGCGAACGGGTCAGGTCGAACAGTGCGAGGCCGTTTGCCTGAAGGACTCATGTTGATGGCCTCATCGGTGGAGTGCTGAGTTTGATAGCTCATTTCGCCCCCATACGTGGAGATGTGTTCGGTCACGACGCCATAATCGGACGCCTTTCGTTTAGAATGTTTTATCGTGCTGATCGACGCAGTCTGTCGTCGATGTCGTGCAGGCCTGCCATCGTCTTTTTCGCCATCATCGTCAACGATGTCGGGGAGGAATTCAATCTCTGGCACTTGATTCAGAGCACCGCTCTCAATCTCTTCACGAAGACGAGCGGCGATGCCGAACATGCGACCTGTGTCAAACCCATCGCCAAGTTCATCAATGATCCACGCGGGAATATGGCTGGGCCCAACGGCGGCGGATCCGTCGTCGTCATCGTCGTTTGGCCCTTTGCCTCCCTTGAGCCTCTTCTCTTCTCGCTTTCGCAACGACAATGCCCATGACCTAATGTATGCGCCTTTTCCCCTAGCTTGATTTTCGTCACTCCAGGCCTTGAGACGCTCGATCTGGGTTGCCACAAGTTCCATCTGCGTGACAGGATACGTTCTCGCATTTCGATAACGAACTCTCTGATAGTGCTTGCGGCAGTAATACACCCATACCATCTTTGGAATCTTGAGTGTACAAGTCTTGTTGCGACCGAACAAATGTGAGATGGCTTTGCGAAGCTGTGATCCCGTGTCGCAGTCGTCCACAAACATGCAGACGGGCTTTTCCTCGTCGTCCTCGGCCAGGTATTCTGTCATGTTGGATGATAGGTTTGCCGAGCCCGTCCTGTAGTCAAGTAATCTCGCGGCAACGGTGGGAGAGGGAGGCGTGCGCATGTGCCTAGATGCATGACTTCCCTCACTCTGATGTTCTGGAAGACCTAGTCCTTGTTCAGCTTCTGAATACTCACGCATGGGGTTTAATACCCCATGCGAGCACTCATGCCGCGCCGTAGACTGCGTGGTTTTGTCTTCCGAGACAGCCATGACTTCGCTTGGGGCTGCTAGAACGGGCCTTAGGTGTCTGGACGACCTATAATTGGCTGCGGGAGAGAAGTCTGGGGCCGAGATAGCCCGCTTGTGGGATCTTGAAGAAACAGTGGAGTGGGATGGTCTGTTTGTCAGATCACTAGACACCAAGGAATTAGTTCGAAGGAGCTTGAGCGGAAAACTTGGGCGAAAAAAGAGTGTAATAGCGACTTGTAAGAACGATTCGTATGAGAATCAGGAAAGCAGTAATTGCTTGAGCTAAGCTCGAACACTTGATCGGAGCGAAAAGAACTCAATAATGATGAATAGGAGAAAAAAGGTGAGGAAAAATACATTTTGCGCGCAATGATCCATAATCAAGGCCAGTGGAATTTACTCATTGTGAGATGCGTCAAACGTGTTGAGTGGTGAGCGATGTTTTTTTGCAACTGTGATTCACCTCTGCTCCAGCCAATCAGGCAGCCTTCACGTGTTTCAGACGACCACTGGCCTGTTACGTACGACTTGTGCATAATTATCTTTGCATCTATGCAAGATACGGGCAGAATCCGGTGGTCCATCATAGCCAGATGAGGAAGGGCAGCAAGTCAAAGTGAGATAGCGTTTTACGCAATACTTACCTGGCGGAAGACGCGACCATGTGTGGTCTGTTTGCGTTGTTCATATTCAAGACGGCGTCTGAAGGACTTCCAGGCCTCTCTGGAGAAGTCATTACAACGTATTGATAGCTCGGCAACGGTCGGGTGCTCGTTGATTGGCGTGCCTTGCGTGATTCACTACACGAAGACAGGGTAGTTTCGAGCGAAGGCAACTCTGCTTCAGATTGGCGATGACTGTGAACACCGCTCAGAGTTGTGACGGAGGACATCCTGGAGTGAGATCTAGATTTCCATGAGGCAAAGGACGATAGACTGCTGTGACTGTCGGAAAACTTGTGGCCGACTGGATCCGGCGTGTCTGATTCATCCCAATAGTTTTGTCTCCCAAGCAGATTAGCCAAATAAACAAAATGTTCAAGGAGCATCGAAAACAGTGACCCAACTCACTGGCTTTGAGGCTTTCGTGCAGGTACTAGATAGGAGTGAGGTAATTCCGAATCGATTGACGCAGAATCCACGGAGCCCATTCTGGATTGCCTTCCTCTCTCCATGGCGGTATATTCATAGGAGCTCTCCGAGTCGGGGTTCTCGCTTGTCGATCGGAGAGAAAATATCGAGTTGGACCGGAATTTGGGTTCATTGCGCGGCGGAAGTGCGTAACCACCTGCGCTCCATGGCTTTCGGTTCCTGAACGATATCGAATCCCAGTCCTTTTGTGGTGTTGTCCTGTCGGGCGACGGCGTAGGCAGAGACGCAGACAACAGCTTTTCTTGCGTCAAGACACAAGATGACGGTGTATTCCCCCTGGTGGAGAAGTCGCAATGTCTCGATGCTGCTGCCGATTGATTCAGCAGTGAAGTAACGTCCATTTTGTTCTAGCTAGAAAACGCACAGACGACGGCCAGCAACAAAGAGAAGAGCGTTACTTCTGGGATGGCCTGCCCAAAATGATTCAAGTCAAGTTGTTCCAGTCCAGAAATCCGATGACGCCCAGTTTAATAGATCAACGAAAGCGACAAAGAGCAGGGAGAACTGGCCTTCCAAGGGTCTGTAATGTGACAATGTCCAAAAAGCCGATATGCTGGGGAACCAGTTAAGCGTATAATTGGAGACGTGTCGTGCATAAAAGACAGCACATAACAAGTGGCTCGGCAACTCTCTGCATAAATCCCCTGTAGGCCAAGATATGTATGCCAAGATAGGCAGTGGTCGACACAATGTGACAATGAACAGAGACGTCTGATGTTTCGATGTGGCTATCCGCTGCTATTTGTTGCAACATATAATAGGGAAGTTAAAAAGACATGGGATTGGGAGCGATGCCGAGCTGTTGTAACTTGTACTACTGGCCCTCCAAACGAGTAGATACCAAATCAATAAGGACAGAACATGACAGACTCATTGGCACCGATTGATGCTAAGTAGTGGGCCGTTCGCATTGACGTGCCTCGCTCCCGAGTCGATCGAAACAGCCGAAACACAAGTCACTCGACTAGTAGGTAGTAATGGAGCCAGTGGATTCAACGGCTACGGGGGAGGAGAAGGGACTGTTCCGTCTTTCAAGGATAGCTTCTTCGATCTTGGACGGCCCAAGCGGCTCTTCGATTCCGTAACAAAGCTTTCATAGACTTGAGTCTGGTCTGTCTGAAACAGGCGACTGCACGTGCGGTGTGTGGTGTGTAGAAGCTTACAAAGGCTAGCTTCTCAGCCCAGGCCGTTCCTATTTAGTCGTTCGTTCGAAGGGTCACTTAGAGTGTTCGCTTGGGAGGAACACTAACAGCTGACGCGCGCAAGTTGGAGTCGAGGGAGAGACGAGATGCATCATGAGACGCACGAGAATATCAGTAGTGGTCAGTCGTGAAACTGGGACAGGTTATACTCCGTAGACCAATCTTGACAAGGTAGCCAAAGCTGTCTTCACTAGGTAGATTCGTTGCGTCTTGAGATGAAGAGCCTGGCCGGCCTGTGTTCACTGTTGGGCAATAACCAAACGAGGCTGTGCGTGTCTGTGCCTTGAAACTAAGTGAATGTCTTGCGGCAAGAAAAAAAAAGAAAGGGTGACATAAGTTGACAGTAGAAAGAGGTATGCAAGGCCCAAGATCGTTGGCGTTGTGGGCCGCGACTTGTGTACCTGGTTTGTATATTCGGTCAGTGACAACACCTCTAGCCCACTCTCACCATTTGTTATGCATGTACGGAGTACTCCGTACATTTGGATGCATATCGATTCTTCCTGTCTTCACTGATCATGAAACAAGGCAGCATCTCCGGAGACGCGCCTCGTCACTGGTGGAATCGCATGTGTCGCAGTTTGCCTGCGAAGGCGAAAGCGGGAACGACGGGAGTCGTGGCATGTACTCCGTATTGTTACCCATTTCAAAGGCATTTGGGAATATGAATGTATCAAAAGGCAGTACATATCATAGAGTACCAGATACTGCAGAGCCACTCGTCGCCAAGGGATCGCGGTCCATGGTAGATAATCCTTGTCAGATATCTAGGTATGTACATACGGAGTAGGTATCTCTACATCTACTACGGAGTAGCCTAGTAGGTATGTCTCTGAGCTTTTGGTAGGCCAGCGCATGTGCATGTGCATGTGCAAAGTACGGAAAGTGTCGCACGGTACATCCATGGCTTGCTGTCCACCATGTGTAAAGCTCATACAGTACGGGGTATGTATGTATATAGTATATACTGGAGTATGTAACCGGTTGGCGCTGCAGCTGCGCCGCATATCGCACGTTGCAACGCTGGTACATAGCCCTCGAGGTATACTCCGTACTTGAGCAAGAGGCGCAGACTTGGCTTCTTGAGGACGCCGTGAGGCATTTGCCTTGTGCACTTACTCCGTACTGGGAATGCAGGGAACCCCCGGTTGGCTGCCGAGGATCACCGCGCGGAACGGGCAGGCTACAGACTACGAGACTGGGGCCTACATATCTGAGCCAAAGTCCGGAATCCTCAAGTGGATCGACGGGTTATGGGCATCACGTCCGAGCACTGGGGGTTTTTTTTTTCGAAAGAATGGAGACTGACCCGGCGTGCCAAGGCCAGGTATGCTTCGAAGTTTCGAATATCGAAGCTCCCTGTCTTCGTCGCTGCCACTTGGCCCGTAGGACGAGATATTCCGTAGTAGAACGCGGCATTGTGGGAGTTGGCTGACAGCATGCGAGGTGTCTATGGCAGTTGTGTACCTACCTACTCTGTACTCCGTCATACAATGATTCTTAGCTCACGCGCCATGTTTCTCCGGAAATGAGGGTACTGACAGAGCCAAGGAGTCTGCTACAAGGCATGAAACACCCACAAGGACAGGCTGTGTCGGAGACTGACGGGCAAGCTTTTTTATTCTCAGGGGTCGCACATAACCTGACGTGGGACCGGTGTAGGATGTAAATCCGTAGATCCAGGCCAACCGTTCATCCGTCCAGATGTGGAGTGGAGGTCTCGCCCTGTCTTGACTGCTCATTAGAATCGGCGGCGAGCACTTGAGGGGAAAAGAAGCATTCGGGACATGCCGAAAAGATGGCGAAATACCTACAAACCCCGGGCACATTGAGCTTGAGTGACGGGAAGCAATTCGGTGACCGGTCATCTCTTGGAGTCAGCAGGCAATGTCTATGCCTAGGATGAATCAGGAGCGTGCCAAAACGTTGACAAGCTACGCAAGGCCTCAACGTGACTTGATTGTCATCAACTGCTCGCCTTTGGTTTCGTCAACAATGAGGTACACGGCTCCAATTTGGCCTCATACTCCAAACTGAAAGGGTCAATACATATCGCTGTGACAGGTATGCAGGAATGTTCCGATGTCGTGTACCAGTGCTCCTGGGCTTGACCTCTTGATGCTCGATCGTGAAGTGCATGTGTCATGGACTCATGGACATCAAAATTGACCCTGCCTGCCCTTGGAAGCGTGATTGTTTGGGGAAAGCAGAGAGAAATACAACTTGTTCAAAACATCATCTAGTACCTCGGAGTAATCAGTTGATCGAGTAAAGGGTAGTGGAGGACAGCGGACACTCGTTGATGTTGGATGAAGCTTGTGGACAGTAAACCTCTGGAGTCTAAAGCCTCTCGAGTCTGAAGTCTGAAGATTCAACCAAGGTGCCATGTACATACGGAGTACTCAGCTAGGTATTTAGGTACTTTAGTGCCTACCTTTTTACTCACGTGCAGGTGACTTCGCTACGCCCCACCTTGATCGCGTATAGCCGAACGCCGAGTCATGACTTACTTCAGCTGCTGCCACCTGTCGCGGGCCCGCGGCTTCCTTCCTTCCCTTCTTGCTGTCGATGTCAACCGCAGCAGCCTCGCTACCTACCTAGGTACGTAGGTACCTATGTAATTTGAACAGTATGTACCTACGTACTCCGTACACGGGCCATCAGACTTAGAAATAAAACCCACTCAGCATTTGCTCGGATCACCAGCCGCGTGCAGCCGCATCTGCCTTGGCTGCCACCTACATATATCACCTACCTAACTCAAGTGACTAACACTATTAAAGACAGTCGACGCGGGACAATAGGTAATGCAAGCACAGAACTGACTGCATCAAAGCTCTGAAGTACTCGCTCTGTACCATCCATCTTTGCGTCTTGCCTTTGCCCTTCCACGTTCCTTTGTGTGATGGAACTGTCACTTCACAAGCGCCTTGCAAGTTGCCAGTCCATGTCGAAATCCTTTACGAATTGAATGTACACGAGTAAGTCGATTCAACCCTTCCTTACTTTTAGACTTTGCAACCTTGCACGGTAGCACTGCGTCCACCTGGTCAAGGTCCATTTCGAATGCAACCCACTCGTCTGACCAGTGACGATGGGTATTGCCAATCGGTATTTTGCTTGTCCCTCATTCCGATAGGCACACACAGGAGGAGGCGTAGGTACTGGCAACAACGCAACAAAACGTTGCTTATATCCCGATCACATGACCATTTGTATGTTGCTCGTCCCTACGCAATTGACGACTCCCGACTTTCGATCGTTCGTTTGCTTTGATCCGACGAGAAGTCAAATGGAGAACGACTGCTAATAGGCCAGCCGGGAGTCGGGACTATTACCACAACCGCCCTGCCAGGGGTGTTCTTCCTTGATCTACGGAGTAGCTATGCGAATAGGCAATTGCCCAGCGACTAATAAGGCTGGGTCCCGAGAACTACTCCGTAGATGCTTGTCTAAATTTTCAACGGGGACTGATGAGAGCTGCGATCCGTCCTTATCCGTACCTACTTGCCCCCTGTTTCACAGCTGGGACTGGTGTGACAAGGTTGCACAGGAATTGGTCAAATGGCACTATCACACGCAACAACTCGTCTCTTGTCTTTGTGTCAGGTTGCAGGGGGCAGCAGTTTGAGCCCTAATGAAGGTTATTACTCCCGATGTGGGTTGAGAATGCAACTCCGCGACATAAAGCGGAGGTGTCAGTCAGTGAAGTTTGCCAACACAAGGTACCTGTACTTCCTTGACGAGAGAGGCCATGAGACAGAGCACGCTCCGGGCTCAACAAGTCTCCATGGCGAGAAATTCAGAAGATCATGACCAGATCACGGAAGAAAACGACTTGTCATTGCAGGGAGGGAAGAGATGGAAGAGATACGAGCTACTCATCAAAACAAACGCCAAATTGGCCACCATGTAGATTCAGGATACATACGTGTGGTTGTTTTGGACCGAGTCGATTTGAGCGTTCTGAGCTAAGGGTTATTTTCGTGGCCACTATTTCTTCCTCGTGCTTGCACACGCCTACACACATCATACAGTGAGAGCCTGCGCATCAAGGCTGAGTCTGTAATATCACCACATCAATAGCATTGACCTGATCTCGGTCAAGGAGGTTCCCCGTTCGCATTCGATCACGCGACAGTGATAGGCGCAGGGGCCACGGATGGGGCCGATATAGGAACAAAAAGCACAACAAATAAAACGTCACAGCGATCTTACCTATGCCATCGACGACGCTGGCGGCATCAGCTCATTTGCCGTGAGCTTCCACCGCCCTCGATATTCAATAGTCATTACCAAGTTGGAACCTTTGCCAGAGTCGCCTAAGTTGTTCTACGATAAGTAGGCACGTCGATCTGACGCTTTAGAATTTTCGAATTGTATGCACTTGTTGCGCGAGGTATTGTGGACAGCCGCAGGAATTAGAGCTGCCGCGGATAGATGCCGATTGTCTTGTCTCCGTTTTCTTGTAATCTGCTTTCCTGACGAAGATGCAATCACACGTCAGCAGCTCAAGAAGCAATGTGGCAATGCAAACACCTCAAGTCATGGCGGTATCGTCGTAGATGGAAGAGACCTGAACACATTCTCTTTCGCCACAAAGGGAAAGCTTGGAAGCAATTTGCCACCAAATCTCTGATATTCGGACGAGCGCAGCACTCTAACTGCTAATATGACCGGTATTTTGACTTTGATCACTATCCAAGGAAGACATTGCGAACATTTGACGGCTTGACCTGAGGAGGCAGAAACAGGTCAGTCGCTTCCACTGCTTCATGCAAGTTTCTCACCAAGCCTAGCAGTCCGGACTCCGGAGAGTAACATGTGGATTTTTTCTTTGTCTATTTTCACATCACTATCGGCGGGTATCAATCATCCATCCGGCTATACGACCTGCGCCTTGGCAGAGATTGGGTTCCACGGAATGGGGTGGTTAAGGGCGGATTTGTGACTTCAAAATTGTTATCAAAACGTTGACTACGACTGTGGTTGGCTCGAGCAAATTCAATCACCCGGCCTCGGCGCACCATCTGTGCGCAACAGCATATTGAGCTCTTCAGCTGCTCTTGATGATATATAATAAAAGTCTCTGACTATTTGTCTATTCATATTTTTGAGGCGACCCTCTCGTTTTTGGCCACAACAAGGCACAGACTAGGTATTGTATGCATGGACGGAGTACTGGTAACTTGTAAGTCTGGATTTAGGTCCTGCTTACGGAGTACACGCCCCCTTCTCGCATCCTTGTCCCATCCAGAGCCATTCGGGTCAGAGACTCAGAGCCGTCCGTTGGCTGGTTTTAACTTTTGAGCATGGCAATGCATAATGATGCAAACTCGAAGACGGATTGTGGTCATGACAGCATAACTCGCCAATGAAAATGCCCGCTTCAATCAACACCGACGTCGCCGTGACTGGTAACATGGCTACATGCTCATTTCTCGGCACTTTTTCTCTAAAATAAGATAGAAAAATGCCAAGTCTACTTGTCATTTACGAAGTACTGAGTGAAGGCACCGAGACAACTGATCAATGGACGGAGTATTTCAGGCTAAACTACGAGCACAGTACGGAGTACGGAGTAGGTACCTAGTATGCACTCTGTACTCCGTAGGTATGTTGTGCGTATAAAACGGAGTACATTGAATTCGTCAACTTGGCCAGCCGTGCTATACGGAGTACACGTGAACCTGGGATCAATACCCGAGTCTCATCGCGTGGCTAGCCTCTGGCACAATTTTTTATTGATCAATTGAAACGTCTCCCTGGTGTGTGAGCTTCGAACCTCTGTTGCTTAATCTTACGGACCACGGTAGCTTTGTGACCCTGCGCGGATCTCTCGATCAACCTTTTGGATGCCCGACGCCTAACTGAGTTCATCCCAATCGAACTACTCCGTACATGTCCGCAACTACGGAGTATCGGTCCCCTTCCTTCCATCAGCGGCAGAGACCGGGAGCATTAGTCACGGACTTGCATACATACAGTGATTACGGAGTACTGAGCATATCTGAAGTCTGATATGCAGCAGAGTCTCTAACAACAAAGCAGATAATATCGGACCAGGTCAAGCAGACCAGACGATACCTAGTCATCAGCCCGTTCATGGTGCTATTAGCCTCGGGCCTTTTTTCTTCTTCCCTCGAGGACGAAGGAAGGTCATAAACAAAGGATCGATTGAGTTCCCCGATGATGGCCCATTTTCGGCGTCTTGATCACCCAATGGACCGGCAATGGACCGGACGTGGAGTACTTACTACTGGACGTCTATACATACAAACATGGCCAGAGGAGTCGACTGTGGGAATTGGGAACAATACGTATTCACTCAGCTCGACGAGCTTGTCCTTTTCAGTAGTCTTTGGTCCACCAGCGCGCAGCCTATTGGTGACTCGTGAGTCTGTCTTTGTACAGCTGTTTTCCTGCCCGGCATCTTCCCCTCTTCCCGTTTCCTTCATTTTTATGCAGTCTACCATTTCATACTGTGACTCCGCATGAAGCGAGTTCCGCCAACGCCGAAACCTCTTTTTGGTGATTTCTTTTCTTTCCTTTTCTTTTTTACTTTCTTCATGCTAAGGAATGTCTTAAACAGAGCCTGAATAAGACGGGGTCAAGATTCAACAAGTGAAGTACAAGGTAGTGACCACTGTTTCAGTATCATCGCAGCAGGAACTTCCCAAAGCTCCCAGTTACACTTCTCCCGAAATACTCCGGCTGCTTCATCAACACACATGTACAGACTGCAAAGGGTTTCAACAGGATACATACATATGTACATACTCTCGTCCGTTCCGAATCCGGACAGATGAGACCTTTTTTGGACCGAGAGAATTCCTCCTGGTCAAGTACATAGCGATCAAAGGGACCACATTCCATCCGTGTCAAGACTTACAAGTTCAGTCAAACTGTTTCAATTCTCCCCCCGCCGCCCTCCCAGAACCAAACGCAGGGTTTTCTTTTGGTGCCAGCGCCTGGAAAGAAGACGCCACCGTCGCCACGCAGGAATGAAACGACAGTACGACATACCTATCAGTTGGGCACCACGTTGGTTGCTGGCGAGACAAGGAACCCCTCAAGGCTCAAGCACACAAGTCCCAACATGCCGTGCCGCGTGGGATGCATGTGCTGAACATGCACGTACGCGTCGGACAATTTCATCCAATTTCATCTTCCAATCGTCTCCTGCAGGCTGCAAGCCATGCTGTCGTTGCAGAGCGTGCATATTACTTGTCGCTCGCCGCGAGGTGTCACTGTGCTTCCAGTGTAACTGTGGCTTTTTATGAGAAAAGTCTGATGTGTACACATGCACATGGCTGCTGTAGTGATGCATATGCATTGCAGTTTCGGCTACCTATTGCGGAGAAAAGGGGGGAAATGAGCCATCTCATTCTCCATGAGTCCGATGGACGTTTTCTCTCAGCTTCTGTCTCAACCTTGTCACACTCGAGGATGTACCTACTGTGCCCAGAGCAAAGCAATGCAATGCCCTCGCATCCCGGTGTACGAAGTCATCGGCGGGAAGTGGCGACATTCCAAGCATTTGGCAGCCCGAAGCTTGCCACATTTGTTGGGGGAAAAAAGACAGGAAAAGTAACTATAGCCAGGGGGATCCTCCGGATTCCCACATGAACAAGGCCATTATCTCCCGTGCGCGATTTACACCGGATGACTTTTTCCTGGGTGCGGGAAGCCGCCGCCGCGGAGAATCGAACAGATTGAGGGTGGCAGTGTTCTTGACGGGAACGTCACCCTACTCCATACGTATGTAGTTTGACTTGTATAGTTTCGTACGTATGAGTATTAGTTGACGCGATTCCCGCTCGATACGAGAATTAACCATGTTGTTTTACATTTACATTTCCTTGTGTATACCAAGCACGGACACGACTTCTTCTTTCTTCCTACAGCACGACCTCCTTTCTGCATGTTGTGGGTTTACCATCGGCATCATTGCTTTTTTCTTTTCTATCGTCTCTTAAAACAAGTCATCAACGGCTTTATCCGCGTCTTTTTCTATCAATTCCCTCATTCCCTGGTGGTTTTTTGCGTAGTGACTTCATTTTAGCAGGCTAGTTCTAGTTTTTGTAGGTGGTTGGTAAAAGGGGGGGGGGGGGGGGGGGCGGGGG
>SRQH01000740.1:0-11995 GCA_018360345.1 Claviceps sp. LM84 group G4
CCCGTACCGTTGCCGGTCCACAGCCTAACTTCCCCCCGACTGCTCTTCCGAAGCGGCGCGAGGTCCCTCAGCCCCGGAGCGCAGCGGAGGGCCGCTGGGGGACCTACTAGTTTTGTTGACACTGAACGATCGTGGATGCCGGCTCTGTTCGTGTTGACATGGCCACGTCGACACTTTAGTTAGGGTTCGGACAGCCTACAGGCCATCCGGACCTTCGAATGGTCGTCGGAGATAGACGGCGCTGCACAATGACGTGTTTGCCTTCGAACTCCGGAAGGAGGCCACATGCTCTGGAAACCTTTCCCATGACCGATGGATTTGATCAGATGATCTACAGTGCGCACCTGCTGCCAGCAGCACGTGCACGAGCACTGACTACCTCTAGGTATCTAATAACAGACTTACATATACATAGCAGGTCGTTGGAACCGATGCCAGGGCCCAGGAGCAGGAAGCGGGAGCAGTACTCCGTAGGCGGGAGCAGGAAGTAGATGGAGCGGAGGCGGAAGCGGAGGCGGAGGCAATGGGCCCTCGGGGCAAACCTTACTTTTCCCTACGATACCTAGCCTTTCCTTGTCCGCTCTTGGAGCTCCTTCTAGTATGTATGTACTCCGTATGTAGGTAGAAGGCATGGTTGGCTCAGTATGTAATTGTGCTTCCCAGTTCCAACCTGACTAATTATGTAGTAATTACATACTACATATGTACCTGTAACCTCCTACATACATATGTACTCCGTAGCGGCCGGGCCAAATCCTACGACGCCACACGACGAGGTACAGACTACAGTACACCGTACAGGTGACAGAGCGCGTCGCCCAGAATCTAGGCCCGATGCGTGCTGTCGGTGGCCACCAAAGTTGTCAAATCTCGCCGCGTCCCTGGCGACGGGTCATTCATTCAAGAGAGGTAGGGACTAGGGAGAGTGAAAACGCTGTGATGCCGGGGTAGGTACCTACTCACGAGTTGGCAATGGCATATGAAGCCCACGACCCAGCTTCAGCGTGGCTTTTGGTGGCTGATCAGTTGCATATCCGACCTCGAGACCTGTGATGTCCTTGCCATCAGCATCTACGGAGTATATGTTCCCCGCGGTGCTTCCTGTGCAATCTGGCGTCGAGTCTGACTGTCTGGCCATCGTGAGTCGTGGACTCGTGACAAGCACCTTGCTCGGCCCACCACGGCCCACTGCATGAATTCGCTTCGGCTTTGCGCTCTGGAGTCTGCGGCCGATCCGGCAATGGATGCATCATCATCATCACCCACTTGGCCGCCTCAGCCCACGGCGCGTTCTTGAGAGTCTTGACTTCTCGTCAGCTGCTGGAGTCTGGGTTCGAGGGCATCTATACCGCAAAATCCATCTCAGGTCCAGCGGGCTTGGATTGGCGATGGAAGCATACATAGCTGCTCAGCCTGGCTGCGGTCAGTCCAGACTCGAAACGCTATTTGCCCCATGGACCACCGCCATCGACATGCTCCGGACCGTGCCAGCGGACTCGCCGGGCTACGATGCGAGGAGAGATGTCCGTGTGGGGAGCCCCTGGGCCTGGACTCGCCGACGTCTTCTACATGTACATACCTCCTGGAAGCCCTGTGGCATGCCCCGTTTTCAAGGGCACGCTGCTGCAGGTAGGTACCTATGTATGTATGTATGTATTCCCAATTTCCCTACGAAGAGGTTGACTTGTATGTATGATATATCACACGCACTGTGCTCTGTACTCCGTAGAATGAAGCTGGAAGTTCTGGCAGCAGCGGAAAGCCAGCCTCCCGCCAACCACTCGCGGATTGGCTGCCGCGTGCACATGTACAGTACGTTACCCGTATATGTATGAGGTATGTATGTACTCCGTAGGTACCTACATGCATAGGTACCTGTATAATAGGTACCTAGGTACATATTTAATTAGGTACATGGGTACGGAGTACATACAGGCGTCATGTACTCGTACACTGTATGTATACATACTCCGTACCAGTGCCTATAATTAGGAGTCTTGGGCATTGCTTCATCCGCCCAACGATGCCGTCCTCCGGCAGCCATCTGCTCTGCCGTCTGGGCGACAACTCGGTTCACGAATTTCCCATCAAGCTGAGCTTCTAATATGTACTGTAGGTATGTACCTACATCCGTACGCAAGGTCTTGTCGCAAAAGATCCGCCGCAAAGGCCCAAGAGTCGGAGCCTGGAGGAGAGCAAGTCGGTGCTCCCGCCCGCCTCTTCGTCCTTTCGTCCCACATTTTGATTGCTTCTATCCCACTCCCACGCCTCCCACGCCTCCCACGCCTCTCACACTAACCAAACTATCCCCACACTCCAGGTGCCCGCCCACCTTGCATCTTGTTTCATCACCGCTCGCATTGCTTCCTCCCCCCAAACACTTCGCGCTCTTCTTGCAGCTGAGCGTCTCCCTTTGGCTTTGGGTCTCCCCGCCGTCGCCCACGTCTCCCTTCTCTATGCCTCGGAACGACCGATTTGAACCTTCGACCACTCGTTCGACGATAGCCGTCTCGTCGCGCTCGCATACCTCTCAATTTACTCGCTTCTAATTTTCTCGCTTTCTCGCTTCCGAAATCTGCGACCTTGTTGATCAGACTCCATAGAGTCGTCCATAGTTATCGTCTGGAAGTCGACGCGCCGCTCAAGTATTCTTTCAGTACAACGACTGAGTAACGCGACCGATCGATTTGCCCATCACTCACGACCAACGGACCCTTTGTCCGAACCATTTTGCCTCGTCTTGTCGCAAGTCTGGAGAACGTCGAGAAGCGCAAAGCTGGACTCCAGCCGTCTGTGTATTAGACGTAGTCGTTCAGCTCTTGTGGCTACATCGTGAAATTAACGACACTTGCTCGTGAACGACTTGCGCAACCTTTTGCGATGGCGTCTCCGATTCCCATCGGCCATCAAGGGAATTCATCGCATCGACCGCTGCCGCCTTCGGCGACCCCAGCCTCGCCGCCGAACAAACGGGACTTGAAATCGTGGTGGAAAGGATTCAAGTTACCTTACAAACAACACGACCACCCGCCAGGTACGACGAGAACGGATATTCCAAAGTACAAATAGAGATTCGCGACTCATCTGCTTCGGTCGCATATCGCTATTGCGCACGCAAAATTTTCTATACTAACCATTTTCATAGCAGAGACAAATCGAGCGCCCGGGATTTTCGGGATTCCACTGCGCCAGAGCATCGCATATGCCAATGTTGCAATCTCTCTCATTGATGAGAATGGCGAAAGCTACATCTATGGCTACGTTCCGATTGTAGTTGCTAAGTGCGGCGTCTACCTGAAAGAAAAGGGTAAGTAGCCACGACTTACACAGATGTCAACAATCGCGCTCCTCTTGCTGACTTCTCATAGCGACTGGAGTTGAAGGCATATTCCGACTTAGCGGCTCAGAGAAACGTATTAAGGAGTTGAAACAAGTATTCGACTCACCCGATCGATATGGCAAAGGACTTGTCTGGGATGGCTATACGGTACACGACGCCGCCAACGTTCTTCGCCGGTATTTGAATGATCTGCCCGAGCCAGTAGTTCCTTTGGATCTGTATGAGAAGTTTCGCGATCCACTTCGAGGCGCAACCAAGCAAGTCTTGGGCGACGCTGAAGGGCCCCAACTCGTCGATAACTTCGATGAGCTAGCAGCCATCAGGAAATATCAACAACTCATCACCGAGTTGCCCCCACTCAACAGACAGCTTCTCCTGTATATACTTGACTTACTCGCCGTGTTCTCTGCCAAATCCGACGAGAATCGAATGAACTCCCAAAATTTGGCTGCCATATTTCAACCTGGCATGCTCTCGCACCCCCACCACGCCATGGCACCTGAGGAGTACCGCTTGAACCAATGCGTGCTCATCTTTCTGATAGAGAATCAGGATCATTTCCTGATTGGAATGCAAGGCACGGCTGCTGATGAGACAACCATGAAGGAGGTCGAGTTGGGAACGCCCACGACTCCGAAGCCCAAGGGTGTCGCTAGAACCGCGTCTAATGCTAGTGCTGGCGCCAATAGTGTTCGGAAAGAGGGACAAGTTCGCCGAAACCGATCTGTATCCTCCAAGCACTCAAGACACGACGGAAGTATCGGCTCACTCAGTCCGAATCACCTCACGCCTACTGCTACGGCACTAGGTAGAAGCAACACAGTCCCGTCCAAAAAGTCTCCAGCTCTAGCAGGGCAGAAATTTAGGAAGAATGACGGTATTGGCCACCACCAGTCTTCAGCCCGCGTGCAGCCAATGACTCCAGTTAGACCGACTATGGCTATACCAGAATCACGGACGCCGAGCCCATCGTCTGCCTCGCCTACGCAAGTGCTACTGGCCACTGGCACATCTACCGCGTCAGTGACGGGTCGAAGCCAGGAGAGACTGCTTGATGGCACCCAAGACTCACCTCCGGCACCTGCCAAGGAAAGGCACATACCAAGTCTGTTTCAACGATCCCCGGTCGAAGGTGGCGAAAAGAGACAGCCAAAGAAATTGAGGAAGAAAAGGATACCAGGCATCGTGACTATCAGCGCCCAGAGCTCTAATGCTTCTTTAACACACTCAAACGCTGCCTCGCCCGCTTTTGAATCAACGAATCCGATGGAGTCGATTCAAACTAGATCACAACACATGACTTCTACCTCGGCAATACCTACAGTATCACCGCCTGCGACTGGGACATCGAATGGCTCGCCAGAGCCGCCTATATCGGCAGGATCCTCCGCGCTCCCGGCTCAACCTCAAAATGCTCAGGCCGCGGGCAATCCTCGTCCTTCAGAGTCAATGACATGCAATTTGCATCCCGACGAGAAAAAGCGAGCTGTCAAATCGCCACCTACCTCAATTCACTCTTCTTACAACGACGGTTCTGATTTGGACCAAATTGTTGAGGGCATGACGGGCTCTTTTCAATCGGACAACCCTGACAAGGAGAAGAAGAAACTTTGGAGAATTTCTAGAACTAGGAGGGAAGAGAACGGAGGCTCGTATGGATCCTCAGGAGGCGTGTCCTCTACGCACATATGGTCCAACACGGGTGCTGAAATGAGCACGACCACCGTCGGCAGCGGGGGCAGCAGAACTCGCAAAAGCGCCACGCAAGATGGCTCAGAGTATCATGGCCCTGATCATGCCACCGATGTTGTTAGCAGCGTCGACGGCGACCGGGACGATGGCAAAGACGAGCCGAAAGGTCCTATCGGCTGGATCAAGAGCAAGTATCGGGAGGCTAAGGAAAATGCTGAGCATCGCCGCACCAAGTCACCGCCGGCAGGTCGAGATATGGAGCGACAGGCATTGGGCGCCGCCTTACATTCTCGTGGAAAAAGTCTAGAACTCAAGGGAGAAGCAAACAATGACGAGAAGAAAGGTAGCAAAGGGAAGCCGGGCGACCCTGCAGAGTCACTCCTTACGACGGCTCTTCCCACAGAGGCTCCCTCTCACACGATATGTGATACGCGGCAAAAAGAGGTCAATGGTGCTGAGGAAACGAAAATGTTGACAACTGAAGGCCAGCTACCGGCTACTGTTCCCCAAATCTTGACAGAAGGGCCAACCGAAGAAGCAGTTTCTGCGGATCTGCCAACGAAACAAGCAACCGCAACGCTGAACGACCAAGCAGTCCAAACAGAGAGGCTCGAACAAAAACCCTCTGAGGAGAAGCCTACTGAGCAAGCTAACCCCACTGAAAAGGCGTCTGTGCAAGCAGGTCATATGGAAACGCCAGCGGAGCACGCAGACTCGATGGAGATCCCAACCAAAGAAGCGACCTCCACGGAAGCGCCAACTGGAGAAGCAGTCTCCGCGGAAAAGCCAACGAACCTAGCAGACTACACGTCAGCGCCGACGGAACAAGCAGTTCTTTCCGCAATCGAGCCTGTAACCTCAGCTCCGCTGGCTGAACAAGCAGTTCCTACGGAAAGGTCAAGCGAGCACGCCATACCCAAAGAAACGGGAACTGAAAAGACCATCTCCACGAACATGCCAACTTCTCAAGACATGCCTCTGGAAGCGCGAACTGAACAAACTGAACAGCTCGAGCAATCGACCGACTTGCAGCAAGTGGTAAACGTGTCAACATCACAGCCTCTCTCAGATGCGGAGTTGAAGGATGTTCCAGCGTTGGCTGAGCATGCAGTCAAGGAAGAAGCTGCGAAAGCATCACCAGAAGTGTCGCCTAGCCAGGGTTAAGGCGGGCGGGATTGCGATGACTTGCAACTGTTCTCCGTTTTGCTTTGTGGTTTTTTATTTTTTATTACTCTTGTTCTTGTCGTCCACCTTCCTTGTCTTCCCTTCTCTGCCCTTATCTTCCTTCTTCCTTCCTTCCTTCTTCTTCCTCTTTACATATTGTTTCTTGGATCTCGATATAGATTTGTGATGCGACTCTTCACTCTGGATCTTGTGTGTATAGATCTGGTGTTAATCTGATCAAGTTGCATCACGGGCTGGGCTTCGCTTCGCGACATGGTCATCTGATGGGGCTATTTCTTTTTGTTTTGGAGACTTGTTCTTTTCGTAATACCCAAGGCAGTCAGTTGGGCAATGAACCAGTGCCTTTTTTCTTCTTTTCTTCTTCTTCTTCTTCTTTTCTTCTTTTTTTCTTCTTTTTTTCTCCTTCTTCTTTTCTTCTTCTTCTTTTCTTCTTCTTCTTTTCTTCTTCTTCTTTTCTTCTTCTTCTTTTCTTCTTCTTCTTTTCTTCTCCTTCTTCTTCCTTCTTCTTTGTCTACTTCTTTGTCTTCCTCTTTTCCCCCTCTACTTCTTCTTCCTCTTTTCTTCTAAATACTTCACTTTGGCATTCTACTTCACTTTGGCATTCTTGCTTATCATCATCATCATCGGGAACGAACGCAAACTCTTGATTAATGGGCCAACGCCTCTATGTTCTTCTTTTCCGCCGCCTCCTTCTCCTCATTCCCCTGTTCCTCCTCCTTCTTCTTCCTCTTCTTCTTCTTCATCTTCACCTGCAGCATTAGTCCTACCATTATCGGGCACGCACAACCGGAGGTAGCTTTTTCTTGTTCTTGTACGTGATTATCTGTCACACCGACGCGTCCCCATCATTCCGCTTCAGGACCCTGAAGCATAGAGGACAAGGAGGTGCAAAAGCGCTGGATTGATAAAGGATTTCACCCCAGGCCATTTAAAGAGAAGGAGAATTTGGGTCTTTCTCAAGCTTGAGTTGGATGTGAACGTCGCTGTTATGTCATCTTGCCGCGCTTCGTTCTTGCTTTATGCATTCTTCAATTCTTCTCATCTGATTCCCCCCTACATATTTACTTTATATTCTTTATTTCAACATCTTTCCTAGGTTGGGCGAGTCTCACGCGGGGATGAACTCCAAGTGAAATCAAAGATATCTTTTGTCTCTTCCTGCTATTGCAATGGGACATTCTGACAACTTTTATCATAATAATTAGTACCATAATGAACATTACCATCCTAATTCCAATTCTTCGGGAAAAAATAAACAAAAATAAAAATAAAGCATCCCTTCTTCCATATTGCCACTTTCTCAAGAAATTTCTCGCTCAAGTCCTTCCGACGCTATACGTAGTGCTACACACCCTTGTCAATCGGCGCATTCCCATATAGACCCGTATCCCAAACAAGCATCCGTCCTGATCTCCGCCGGTCCTCATTAAAGAATCCGTTGAATCCGCTCCAAACACGACGCAGTTTCATGTCAAGTAACTTGCCCTCCTCACTCGACAAGAATTCAAGCAAAGAAGATTCAATGCCCTCAAACCCAATAATGTATCGCGGAGCGCGCATGCCCCGCTCCGGCACAAATAACTCGGTCTTCAAAAACTCGGTAGAGTTATCATAGAATCGATCTGCCTCGTCTCGGTAGTTCTCCCGCTGAGGGGTATCCGGCAGTGTATGTAGCGGAGGCTCACACGTCAGAGCGTAGGCATTCAAGCCCGGATAATAGAGGTGAGATCGCCAGGGCGTGGAGTGGCAGGGCATGAGGAACAGGGCGAATAGTTCCTCTGGTGGCGATGGAGCCTGGTGAGTTGTGTGTGCCAGCTGAACGGACGTGGGGTGGATGCGTTGGTACTCCTTGCGCAGGTAGAAGAGCACGTTGAGAGGGGCTGGTTGATGGAGGAAAGAGAGATAGCCGGCTAGGATGATGTTGGTGCCCAGAAGCGCGAGAAGCCATGATTTATTGCGAAGTTGAGGGCGGGTATTTGTTGTTGTTGTTGTTGTTGGATTTGCAGACTTGGGTGCATGAGGGGTCGTGAAGAAGGATGCGGCGGCTGGGGCGGCGATGATGCTGAGCATGGGGAGGAGAGGGTAGATGAAGCGGACTTCTTTGTGGGAAATGGACGATAGAGCGGCAATGGTGGTGAAGACGGCGCAGGAGAGGACACGGAGAGTATTGGTCTCGAAAACGGATGACGATTTGGCTGAGAGGGGTCTGAAGAGCCCTGCAAGGGCGAAGGGTAGGCTGGTGGTGCAAAGAAGAGGGAGCCCCTGGGAGAGATAGTAGTGCCAGGGGTTGCGGCCGTAAAAGACGGCGAGAGATTTGGAGATGTTGAAGTTGAGCCAATTGTAGGGCGGGAAGGTCCAGAAGCCGAAAAAGAAGTAGTCGGATACGGCAGATATTATCAGCACCAAGGATCCGCAGAGTATGACTTCACGAGTGAGGAGGAATAGATTCGGCCTCGTCGTGGGCGTTTCGCTTTTCAAGGAAACTCTCGTGTAAGCCATGATAACTAGAGTAGCCCAGATGAGAATGTTTGTGGGTCGAAGGATAACAGCAAAAGCGGCTAGACAGAGACTGATTCGAACATGAAGATTCGTTCGAACATGAAATCGTGCCATGGCAAGATTGGGCATCTCGGAGTTCTCTGAGGTTGGTACCGAGACGCTGAATATTCTCCAGGGCCAGTAATACAATGCCATGATGGTGAGGGTTGCCTCGAGAGAATTAGAAAAAGTACGCGTGGAGCAGTACCATTGCCAGGGGTTGAACAGTTGGAGAAATAGCTATGGGTATTGCCCGCTCATCAATACATTGCACGATAATAAAAGGCAGGCTGGTCAGGCTGGGAGAGGGGGGGGGGGGGGGGCATACCGCGAAGTAAGATTTGTTGCTGTTTGGTCCAAAGGTCCATACTGCAAGCTGCCAAGTATAATAGTCGCATATACCAGCGCATATTGCTTGCAAGACTTTTGGCGATCCGATCACAATGGCAGCTCGGAGTGCGCTGCCTGATGGAAGCAGCTTTGACGCCCAGTCTGCGATGAGGTAGACTGCTGAGAAAAGAACCGGGTGAAGAGAGGACCTCAACTGGTGATGCCATTCCTATTGATTCCCATTAGTACACAGAAGTTTTGATAAAATTTTCTTTCAAGTCTGCATGGAAAGCCAGGAAAATGGAACGACGGTGTGAGTTAACACGTACCCAAGTGAGCCAGGCGCCGCTGTTGGGACCAAAGGCAAGCTCCCACGCGGGCTCGAGAGACTGGAAGTATTCATCTGGTTGGAAAAAGGTGCTGATCCACCAGGCATTTATAAGGCGGATTATGATGAGGTTCCGCAGAAACATCGGGCGGTTGCGCATATGGCGAAGGACATCAGATGTGGTGACTGCCATGATGCTTCACTCGATAGCCATGCGTCAGGGGGGTGCAAAGAGGCGTTTTGCACAATGGTGCCGCCGGAGAGTGCGCCTCTGGGATCATAAATGAGACCGCTTCAACGTCGATAATTGATGTATATTTCGGTGTCCTAAGGGGTTAAACGCCGCAGAGATAATAAGGGTTTGGTGGAGATAAGACAGCTTGCCTGTAGACTCTTGACTCTTGAGTCTTGACTCTTGAGAGCTTGAGATGAGGTCGATGGTGGGGCGGTGGGAGGTTGGACCCACCATCAGATGCGATAACTTCACTTGCAAGCTGTCCATGAGAGGTAGGTACCTATGTACCTACATAGGTATGAGGTATCTCTATTCCGCCCAACTTGCTCTGTACTTGTAGACTTCTGACGGGTCGATCAAAGACGTACGAAGGTATTCTTTCCGCGATACGACGGACAGTGAGGAGGTTTCGAATGATCTTTGCGCTCACTGGACGAGTACCTCGTTACATTAGGTACCTAGGTAGTAGCAGGTATGTACTCCGTATGTATCTCTCTGCACTCCGTACCGATTCCCAGAGACTGCATGCACTTTAGTTGCAGCTATGTCGCGGTTAAACTTAACGCGCATGCCGCCGTCCCAATGGCAGCTTATCGGGCGTAGGAGCACAGCTGAGTCCTGACGCATTGTTCATGTTCAAGGCACAATGCACAATACAATGCATGAGCCTCGAGGCCCATGGGAGCTGCGCCGAGTCCGACCAGGCCGCATCCTACGGTTACAGCGCTGCCGATGGAACACTCTCGCGTCTTGCCTCACTTGTCTCCTCGAGTCCTCCTCCGACGATCTACAGACAGATCATGTTTGGATCTGCAACTCATGTGAGCTCTGGATGCAGGTACATACATACGCAGTACATAGCAGGTACATACATGTACATATGTACATACATACTCGGTTCGCTGGACGGCTACCGAACGGCTATCGAACGGTTGGTATAATAATAATAAGACTGCGGAGCATTCCGGGGCCAAGATCCTACGCATCTCTTGATCATCAGTCTGGGGTTGAGCAAGGTTCGTGAGCCGTGGCCAAGCATCATACATAATGCTTGCCCTTCTATTGGCTCGCCATCATGTAGTTTATGGAGCCTTACGTATCTCTGCCATCTGGCGATCCCGGGGTCAAGTCAGCCGCCGTTATAGCACCGTGGTCCGTAAGACAAAGGAATCCGAGCAGCCACGCCGTCCACTTTCCGCCCCGGTGGTTTTTTTTGTACTGGTCATATCTGATATTTGATAACGGTACATATCTACAATCGCAAGCACATTGAAAGCGCGGCAGTTCTTCGAAAGGGCCCGAATCGATGCGCTCGATAGATACATGTTGAAAGCAACAAAGTGCCAAGGCGGCCAATGAAGAACAGGGAGCCCTGGGCTTTTGTCTCGTCGAGACCGTTTGAAGCCGTTTGAATAAGATCTCGGAACCAATTCCTTCCTCCCCTGGTGGACCGGCTGGCTTCGGCATGTTGGCACCTGTGACCTACCTAGGTACCTTTCATGATGCATTGAACCAGTTAGAAATGGTGCAAGCCCACGGCGGAAGCCCTGCCCGCCAAGATGTGGCACCATAATATGGTCCGGCCCAGCCAACGCTTTCATCCGTCACGGACGCCGACCTCCGCTCTATTGTGTCCACTTGCACTCTCCGTAGTACCTCTAGGGGTATAGCGGCGGCAATCTTTCGTCAGAGGCAATACTTGACTTCTGTCGTCCGTTTCGAGGGCGGAATATAAAGTGGAAGGGGGAATCATGGGACCCCCCGCTCATCGTGTTTCTCTGCTGAACTGCTTCAACTGCTCTATTTTCAACCTATCTAGCGCCCAATCCTCCTATCTCAACACATAGCTCGTCAAGTAATTGAGAGTTTGCGTCAACGAACAATCGAAGTCCTCATAGCTTCAATACAATCAATCGCTGTTTCTATGACGTTGCAAGAAAGGTACGTGGTCCAGTCACAAGCACTCCCTCCGAAACCCGGAACACCATTCGCCACTCGTTGGGTATCGACTCGGAGAGCGTTCCGAACGCGGAGGACTTTCTATCATTGGTATGGTTAGCGGTTGCCCTCGGCAAGTACTACGCCCATGTGACGAAATCAATCACCCAATTCTCTTACACTAGCTGCCATTGTCATCTCACATTTATCTCTGACTAACGTCGTATTCTTCTTATGCCTTTTTCTTTTGGTTCTCATCTAAAGTTTAACTTAAACACTATTTTCTGGGCCACCGTCGAGTCTTCTCGATCTGATAACAGAGAGCCTACCTACCTCGGTGCTGCAAATCAAGAACCGTCTTGAAGTGGGGGGGGGGGGGGGGGGGGGGGGGGGGGGGGGGGGGGGGGGG
>SRQH01000741.1:0-11978 GCA_018360345.1 Claviceps sp. LM84 group G4
CGTCTCCATGGCTGCTCAACGATGATGGGTTGGTTTGTGAATGAAGGTAAATTGACGCGTCGCGTCGAAAAGTGGAGGAAGTTTTGTGTTATTTGTGCGGGGCCACTGTAATTAACGCGTTTTCAGCTTCCTATTGGTCCCTGGGCAAAAGATCGAAGATTCGCTGAAGTCGGGCGTTTTGCCCGAGAGTCCTTGGAGAAGGACCTTGAAGATTTGATTCCCAGTTTCCTATAGGCTATACTTACATTTGGGGAAAGAGAACCAGGAACTCATTACTTAGCTTTGGTTATCAGGTTACACTCAGATGATTTGGAAAAGTGTCCAAAAGCCAGAAGACGAGTACCGGTTGTGGCTCGCGTCTATTCGTAAGGCGATCCGAAATCCTAAGGTTCACAGCTATGTAATGGCGCAGGTTGTGTACGGAGTCCACGGACGCAAGCCGTGATCCGGCATCCTGTTGCTGTATCAGGCCATAACGTTGAACAGACACCCTTCATTGACATTCAGAGCGCGGAAAAAGCGGACTGCAAATAATTTTCCTCATTGCTGCCATCTTGCCTGCAAAGTGTGTTTATCTGACCAACAGTTATTGATACTCAATCGTGAACCATACATAATAGTAGGCGTTGCACGATTGTATAGCATTGACGCCGATCTATCGCTTATCTGATCTCATACCGCACCGAACGTTTGGGCGAGTAGGCTGCAGATGCCCAGTTTGCAACCCAGGAAGATTGCTTGCTTGCTCACCGCTGACGACGCGTTAGCCAATTTGCTTCTGCGGGCCACTGCGGCTGGCCTCTTCAACATGAGGGTGGTCTGGATCTTTCTAGGCGCGCCGTCGAAAAAGCCACGTTGTAGAGAATGAAGTTCAACGGTTCAAACGCTAGAAGGTGCGATTCTCCGATTCTGTCGGTACCTAAATTTGCCGGTTCGGCAATGCAGCGACTTCCGCTACTGACAAGTCTGCGGACGCGGTGGACACCGCCGACCGGCGACATTGGAGGGGTCAGCGATAAGATTACGAATTTACGACGGCTGCAGTAGGCATCATGCATGTAACGTAACCAATTACCAAAGGGCCATAGGGCCTGCGATAACAACGCTTGAACTACCTATGATCGCACATGGGATGATGAGTGTCCTGCGTGTTCGAGCTTCCTACAAGCTAACAGCTCAGTTTGTTCTTTCAGCATATTATATCCAGCAATCCATGTTAACTCTTGGATGTTGTGTGTTGATGTTTCCTCGAGAATGGCGGTGCCTGAACCATGGTTTGGAGAACCAGGACCTAACATTATGTACACAGCCTTTCAGTATTAAGTAACCATGGTGACATGAAAACCTGGCTTGCTCATACCTCCACTTGGGATCATACGTCTTTGATGATATGTTAGCCAGGGTCCCGCTTGACCTGGTCGTAACTCACTCTTTCCACCGATCATTTCTGAAGAACATCAGATACCGTTATGTCAACTGCACACACGAATGAGCAGGGTCCATCCAATACCTCGGACAACCTGATCGCTGCGGAGAATATTCCTGTAAGTCGGAGTCGCGTTGAGTGAACCAGATGCGAGTCTAATGCAATCCTTAGGTAAATTGTCAAGATGAGATCGATTATATCTTCTCCGAAGAGTTTGTGAATCTCACAATTCATTATATTATCCCAATGTTCTGACGACCATCGCAGTCAAAGTTCTACAATGTCGGTTGCGTCCAGCGTTCTCGAGTACCGTCACATCCATGGTCGTACCTATCATAGTGATAGGTTCATGACCAACTATTTCCTTCCCAACGACGAACAGCAGCTCGGAACGGAGGAATTATGGTTCGAGTCACCACGAGTCCACGTTGTCGGTGGACTTACACGCTAACGCGACATGTAGCCACCATTGCTTGACGATTCTTCTTGACGACCAGCTATTTCTTGCACCAGTCGAGAAAGATAAGCTGCATGTACGTGCAAGCTGGGCTCTCTGATAGAATCGAACGCACCAGAGTCTTTTATCTTGATACTAATTGAACGATGAATCGTAGCGGGTGCTTGATGTCGGCACGGGATTCGGTGAGTCATGGCTCATGGAGAGCAATGGGGATTTCATCACATACGGCTGCGACTGACCGATTTATCAGGTATTTGGGCAATGTACGTCCGAGAAACCCCAACAATATGTCCGGATGCTTACAAAGTCGAACAGTGAATTTGCCGACCAGTTTCCCAATGCTTCAGTCGTTGGTACAGATCTTTCTCCGTGCCAACCGCAATGGGTTCCACCAAACCTTTGCTTCGAAATCGACGACGCGACGCTCGAGTGGACTTGGAACGCCGATCATTTTGACTTGATCCACATGCGCTGCATCGTGGGTGGCATTGAAGACTGGACAGCCCTGTTCAAAGAAGCCTACAGATGCTGCGCGCCAGGAGGATGGGTGGAGTCTCTAGAGTATGAACCTGAGTTTCGCAGCGACGACGGATCGACCGAGCTGGAGCCAGTTCTTGCCACGTATGGACAGTTGTTTCGAGAGGCTGGCAAGATACTGAATCGTCCCCTGTTCTTAAATGAAATACAGCCACGGGCTCTGGACGAGGCTGGCTTCATCGACACAAGGGTTGTTCAATACAAAGTATGCGCTGCTGTCCGATTTTCTTGCGGATTGTCAATGGAGGAATTAACTCGTAAATAGGTTCCCGTTGGACCCTGGGCAAAAGATCGTAATTTCGCTGAAGTCGGGCGTGTCGCCCTGGAGGCTGCGGACAATGACCTTGAAGGTATGGAATCCCCTCTTTTCTGTACTCATATTCGTGAAAGAGTAAACAATGCTTACCCTCCATAATCAGGCTACACTCAAATGGTTTGGCAAAGTGTCCAAAATCCAGAAGACGAGTACCCATTGTGGCTCGCGACACTTCGGAAAGCTATTCGAAACCCTAAGGTTCATAGCTATATGATGGTGCAGGTTGTGTACGGACGCAAGCCAGAATGATCCGATCTTTGCATGGCTGTATTAAGACATGATTCTGAACAGATCCTTATGTTTCAATTAATGGCGCTGACAGAGCATACTGTGAACAATTCCCTCACTGCTGCTACCTTGCCTGTGCATTGTGACACGGATTCGTTGCAAGCGAAAGGTCACAGAGCTGACGCTAATGACGAGTGATTTAATTAACCTTACCGACAATTACTTCTTCCTCAATCGAGAACCAAGATAGCAGGCGTTGCACGGTTGTGTATCATTTACCTCGATCTGACGCTTAAGTTTCTGATACCGCACGGGACGTTTTGGCGAATGATAAGCTGCACACGGAGTATGCTCAGTTTCGAACCTGGGAAAATTCCTTATTCATGGCTGACGACACGATGGCTTCTGCAGCTGGCTTCTGCAACATAAGAGGGGTCTGGAACTTGTTGGGCGCGCCATCGAGATACGCACCTTCGAGAGATTGAAGATTATCAGCATTTCCTAGGGTAAGGGAAGGTGCAAGTCTCTCATTTTCTCGGGAACTCGCTGCTTCGGCATTGATCGGCAATGCCGCGTCTTCCGCTATCGGCAAGCCTGCCGAACGGTAGAGATATTGAAGGGAACAGCGAGTCTCCACCGCTCGGCAAATTTCCGACAAAATGGGATACATAATGGCTCCATGTTCGCCCCACCAAGAAAATAACGCCCAACGCCAAATTGGACACATTTTGGATCACCACAGCTATTTATTTCACTTTTTCGCAATCTGGCCATTTAAAATGTCAAAAATGTATAATTAAGTAAGTCTATCGAATCATGAAGGCTTATTTAATCAATTGAATGCCTCAATACTTTGTATACCAACCCTTGGAATCTATCACAGCCTGAAGTCGGCGAGGCATGCTGTCGATCAGGTCGTTAACAAGCTGTATTTCCATATCTTCCCAAACATTTGTCGCAATTTTTTCCAGGCGTTCCAAGGCGGGCTGGTTACTCTTCATAAGCCCCATATTCGGATACCGCTTGAAAATTCGTTGTTTGAGGCATGACCAGAGGTTCTCAAGGGGATTCAGGTCGGGGCTGTAATTGTATGGCGGCCATGGCAGAGGAGTAACCCCTAGATCCTCGAGGAATTTTTTCACGTTTCTGGCTGTGTGAATCGGCGCGTTGTCATGTATGAAGATAGTATCACCAAAGTGCATGGTTGGGATGATTTCCTTGAGGTGTTCACAGTAAACTGCGCTTGTGGCGCCACCTCTCTTCGAGTCGGGGTCCCCCGGGAGGACGATCAGAGGACCCTTTTTATCGTAGAGAATTCCACCCCAAATCATAAGACTATGTCGCGTCGTTTTTATTCTGGCCTGTACATATTTGATTTGAATTGCGAGAGAGCCTAAAATGAATTAAAACCCTTGCTTAGAAACTGAGTTATCGTAAATACAAGTTCAAGGTGCAATTCTGACCGGCAGGGCGCTAAACCCACTCCTGATCGCGCGCGGCGATGGACAGCCTACAGGTCCAGCCTGGACCTGTAGGCTGTCCATCGCCGCGCGCGACAGAGCATTCATCTGTCCATAAAACGCGACGAAACCACGCAAGCGGCTTGTGACCGTGCTCAAGCGCGAATTCAAGCCTTTTAAAGGCATGTTCTGCGGTGAGATGCGGGTGTTGTGCGGCCTTGCGATACACAAGTTCCTCGGCATCAAGGTGTTGTCTAATTGTCTCCTGGCAAACATGAGGCGCGCATTTTTCCTGAAGATCTCGGGTCGTGGTAAATGACTCTTCATTGACGTTTGACTTGATGCGTCGCAAATCGTGTTTCGTAAGCTTGTTCGGGCGCCCTCGCCCTTTCGGTGAGATCCCCCAGGCCCCAATCTTGCTTCTCGAAGCGTTTTTTAATGCCATAAACGAGGTTTGGGAGGATCCCCTCGTCCTGAGCGATCTGCTTGGCCGAGGCGCCTGCTGTCAAGGCTGACCACACGCGATTCCTAGTGCGTGGCGTCGAATGTTTTTTTAATGGCTTTAAAGGCGTTCGGGCGTCTCCATGGCTGCTCAGAGATGATGGGTTGATTCGTTAATGAAGCAAAATTGACGCGTCACGACCAAAAGTGGGAGAATTTTCGCGTTATTTAATCAAGGGGTTCTACGATCAGAGTTGGAGGTGTGAGAGGAAGAAGTTCCCTGAAGGTAGAACGGGGTGGCTACGTCCTATAAATACTTTTTCCATTTAATTGGGGCCACTGTGCTTCGTGAATCGTGCATATTCATACGGAGTAGGTTGGACGATAGAACTTTTATACATAGACAGCCCAGACCGGGTTTCCCTTTACAGCAAGGAACAGTGCCGGCGACGTCTAATCCATATAAGCAAACATGGTGTATCAGGTACTATTATTCAGGTACGAATTGACGAGGCACCTGGTGTAAGAACTTTCAGGTCTGAATGTAACAGTTTTCCCGATTGTGGTGAGATGACGTCTTGGCTTCATCCACAACTCCACTAACGTATCATAGGTACCTAACCTTACTAAGGAGTGACAGTAGGTACATACCTATTTATACCTGCCCTATTCCCGCTCGATCTGATCTGGAAATAGCTTGCTTGTCTCTTCATTCAAAGTTCCACGACATTTTGAGACAATGTCTACGGCTCAAGCACATGCACCGAGTCCACCCCACGCCGGGAGCGACCTGATCGCTGCAGAGGACATTCCTGTAAGTATAATTTGCGTTGAGTTGGCTCACCCAGATGCAAGCCTAATGCAATATCTAGGTAAACGATCAAGATGAGATCGATTCCATATTTTCCCAAGAGTTTGTGAACCCCACATTTCATCATGTTATTGTAATTTACTGACGTCCGTCGCAGTCAGAGTTCCACAACGTCGATTGCGTCCACCGTTCTCGAGTACCGTCAAATTCATGGTCGTACCTATCATAGTGATAAGTTCACAGCCAACTATTTCCTTCCCAACGACGACCAGCAACTCGAGACGGAGGAAATATGGTTCTACTCACCACGAGCCCACGTTGTGGACGGACTTGCATGCTGACGCGACATGCAGCCACCATTGCCTGACGATTCTTCTTGACGACCAGCTATTTCTTGCACCGCTTGAGAAGGATAAGCTGCATGTACGTGTAACATACCATATTAGAGATCCGCTCTCTGATAGAATCAGACACACCAGAGCCTTTTCTCTTGATACTGATTGAGCGATTGATTCTAGCGGGTGCTTGATGTCGGCACGGGATTCGGTCAGTTGTACAAAGCTTTCGGGATTTGATCACATATGGCTGTCGCTGACCGATTTCTCAGGCATCTGGGCAATGTACGTCCGAGAAAACCCTAACAGATGTCCGTATGCTTACAAAATCGTATAGCGAATTCGCCGACCAGTTTCCCAATGCTTCAGTCATTGGTACAGATCTTTCTCCGTGTCAACCGCAGTGGGTTCCACCAAACCTTTGCTTCGAAATAGACGACGCCATGCTCGAGTGGACTTATGATGACAACCATTTCGACTTTATCCACATGCGATACATCGTGGGTGGCATTGGAGACTGGACAGCCCTCCTCAAAGAAGCCTACAGGTGCTGTGCGCCAGGAGGATGGGTAGAGTCTCTAGAATATAAACCGGAGTTTTACAGCGACGACGGATCGACCGAGCTGGAGCCTGTTCTTGCCTCATATACAGAGCTATTTCGAGAGGCCAGCAAAGTCTTGAATCGTCCCCTGTTCTTGAAAGAAATACTGCCACAAGCGTTTGACGAGGCTGGCTTCATTGACAAAAGGGTTATTCAATACAAAGTATGCGCTGCTGTCCAATTTCCTTGCGGCCGTTCAATGAAGGTATTAACTCGTAATTAGGTTCCCGTTGGACCCTGGGCAAAGGATCGCAAATTCGCGGAAGTCGGCCGTGTTGCCCGGGAGGCTGCGGACAACGATCTTGAAGGTATGGGATCCTCTCTTTTCAATCCTCATATTCGTGAAAGAGTAAAAACTGCTTACACTCGGTAATCAGGATACACCCAAATGCTTTGGCAAAGTGTTCAAAAGCCAGAAGACGAGTACCAAGTGTGGCTCGCGACACTTCGGAAGGCGATCCGAAACCCTAAGGTTCATAGCTATATGATGGTGCAGGTTGTGTACGGACGCAAGCCAGAGTGATCCGGTCTTTGCATCGCTGTATTGAGCCATGACGCTGAACAAATATGATCCTTCATAGCGATGACAAAGCATACTGTAACTAACTTCCCTCGTTGCTGCTACCGTGCCTGTGCAGTTAAATACGGATTTGCTGTTAGGAGGACCATTCCAGAGCTTACAGTAATCACAATATTTATGTTTACTTTAAGTCAATAGTGAACCAAAAAGTAGAAATGGCACAATTGTGCAGATACTTGTCGCGTATCCGATGTGATACCTTGCGGAAATATGTCAAGGTGTCTGTTTGACGTTGCGTAGCAAGTCGTCCCGCGACATTGAATTGCTCTTCACCTGATCATCGCTATTCGCTTCGTCTAGCCGGAGCTTCGCTCTTTGCCCGCAACAATCACCGATCGTGAAAGAGTGACGGCTTCCTCTTCGGTTGACGAGGGTCTAGGCTCGTCACGCGGACCAACCAATGGGACCGCTCTCACACTTGCTGGCTGATCACGAATGACGAATGCATCAGTCCTGCACGGCCAACCGACTGGAGACACATAAAGAAGGCGTTGTACCTCCAGATCAGCGGATTTGTTGGTCCCTGAACGCACCTTGCACATGGCGAAGAAGCTGCAGTGGATCAGCCTTGCATCAGCGAAGTAACAAATGTCGAACGACAATTTCTTTGGATCTCTTGCTCCCTGTGACGAACGAGGTACATGTATCCATGTACCCAGGTAACTATGTACCTATGGTACGGAAAGGTACGGACAGGTCCATATGTACATACATATGTATGACAAGGATACATACCTGGTACAGGAACCGAGGCTCGGAGAAACAGCTGCGACAAGCGCCTAGACCATGTACAGTCCAACCGGTAGATCGCCCAGATCGGGGCTCTCCATTACGGCAAGGAACCGCGCCGGCGACGTCTATGTATGTATACCTGAAAAGTGAGTTGTTTACGATATGGCAAGGCAGGTATCCGAACTTTGAAGTCTAAAGTAGGAGGGTGATATTTATGTCTTTTTCTGATTGTGGTGAGATGAAGTCTTAGCTTCATCGAAACTCCGACAATTTATCATACGACTACTTACGGTCAACTTTCCTGGATTACAGGTATTTGTACGTGCCCCGGTCCCGCTCCGATCTGACAATAGGTAGCTTGCTTGTCCCTTCATCCAAAGTTTCAGTGTTCCACGACTTTTTGAGACAATGCCTACAGCACAACACCATGCGCCGAATCCACCCCACATCGGGAACGACCTGATCGCTGCAGAGGGCATTCCTGTAAGTCTGAGTCCCATTGAGTGCACGAGAACCAGATCCGAGTCTAATGTAATCTTCAGGTAAATGAACAAGATGAAACCGATTCTATCTTCTCGCAAGAGTTTGTTAATCTCACAATCCATCATGTTAACTCACCTTCCAGAGATTGAAGATAATCAGCATTTCCTTGGGTAATGGAAGGTGCAAGTCTCCCATTTTCTCGGAAACTCGCTGCTCCGGTATTGATCGGCAATGTCGCGTCTTCGCTATCGGCAAGTTTGCCGAGCGGTGGAGACTCGCTATTGCCTTCAATATCTTCACCGTTCGGCAGGCTTGCCGATAACGGAAGACGCGGCATTATATATCAATCCCGAAGCGACGAATTTCCGACAAAATGGGAGAATGGCACCATCTAGCGTTTTTACCCTCAGAGCGGCTAATCCGTGCAACGCCGGCCATGTTGGTTCAGGAGTGTGAAGCAAGTACTTGTTGATAAGTTGAATTAATTCACTTGTGGTTAGTGTCAGCTCTGTGATGGTTCGCTTGCAACAAATTCGTCTCACATAGTTCACTGTTGGAATCGCCGGATAGAAGTGGGGCGCAAGGGCAGTGTAGTGAGCGCACGCTGATTGGTGTGTGCTTCGGATGTGGGGGCGCAAGCCCACACAGCGAAGCACAACGCCACGAGGCGGGCATCCGCCCCTTTTTGCCTCTAGAACTAACAACACAATACACGCTACCAATACGATCGTTCTGTTTATGTTTATGCACTAGTGCTTTTATCGTTCATTGTTTATTGAGTGACCTTACGGTCCAACATTCACACTTCACAGGCAAGGTAGCGGCAATGGACTGAATGGTTTTGGGAATGCTCTTTCGGCCGTATGAAAAATACCTAGGGGTCTACGCAGAGTCATGGCCCAATATAACCACGTGAACGTCCAATCATTCTGGCTTGCGTCCGTACACAACCTGCACCATCCCATAGCTGTGAACCTTGGGATTCCGCATCGCCTTACGCATACTCGCAAGCCACAACTGATACTCATTTTCGGGCCTTTGGACACTTTGCCAAAGCATCTGGGTGTATCCTGATAATCCAAGGTAAATATTTTTGACTCGATATAAGTAAAGAAGAGAGGGGATCTCATACCTTGAAGGTCATGCTCCATAGTCTCTCGGGCAACACGCCCAACTTCAGCGAGTTTGCGATCTTTTGCCCAGGGTCCCATGGGGATCTAGTAGCGAGTCAATTACTTCATTGAACGCCCAACGGGTAATTGGACAGTAGCACTTACTTTGTAACGAACAACCGTTTTGTCGATGAAGCCAGCCTCGTCAAGAGCTCGTGACTGTATTTCTTTCACAAACAAGGGACGATTCAGGACTTTGCTGGCCTCTCGGAATAGCTCTCCATACGAGGCAAGAACAGGCTCCAGTTCCATGGACCCGTCATCGCTGAAAAACTCAGGTTCATACTCTAGAGACTCTACCCATCCTCCTGGCGCGCAACATCTGTAGGCCTCTTTGAAGAGGGCTGTCCAGTCCTGAATGCCACCCACGATGTAACGCACATGGATAAAGTCAAAATGATTGGCATTCCAAGTCCACTCGAGCGTGGCGTCGTCGATTTCGAAACAAAGGTTTGGTGGAACCCACTGCGGTTGACACGGAGAAAGATCTGTGCCAATGACTGAAGCATTGGGAAACTGGTCGGCGAATTCACTATTCAACTTTGTAAGTTTACGGCAACATTATCGAGCATTTTTTGGTAATACATTGCCCAGATGCCTGAAAAATTGGTCAGCAACAGACGTATGTGATGAATTCCCGATTGCTCTGATGTACTATAACTCACCGAATCCGGTGCCGACGTCAAGCACCCGCTACATAGAACAATCGTTCAATTAGTATGAAGAAAAAAACCTTTGGTGCGGCCTTTACTCATCACAGCGCCTAACTGGCACGCACATGTATCCTATCTTTCTCAAGTGGTGCAAGAAATAGCTGGTCGTCGAGTAGGATCGTCAAGCAATGGTGGCTGCGTGTCGCGTTAGCATGCAAGTCGTCTGATAACGTCGGCTCGTGGTGGATCGAACCATATTTCTTCCGTTTCGAGCTGCTGATCGTCGTTGGGAAGGAAATAATTGGTCGTGAACTTATCACTATGATAGGTACGACCATGGATGTGACGGTACTCGAGAACGCTGGATGAGATCGACGCAGTGGAACTTTGACTGCGACAAATATCAGGAACGGAGAACAGTACATAGATTGCGAGATTCACAAACTCTTCGGAGAAAATAGAATCGATCTCATCTTGATCATTTACCTAGATTGCATTAGACTCGCCTCTGGTTCACTCAAGGTGACTCAGGCTTACAGGAATGTTCTCTGCAGCGATCAAGTTGTTCCCGATGTGGGGTGGACTCCGCCCATGTGGTTGTGCTGCAGACATTGTCTCAAAATGTCATGAATTTTGAATGAAGAGGTGAGCAAGGTATTGTAAGATTGAGCGGGACAGAGGCATATAAATAGGCACCTGTGACCTGCCAGGTACCTACCTTCGCGTGTGACCCCCGTTTTGTAGGAGGCTTCTACAATGACCCATATGCTTCTGCGCGGCCCAAAAGCTGTTCACTACATCTGTCATATTGACTTTTTGGCGAAGCTTGTGGCTTGTAGAAGCTTCTACCCAACGTCTCGACAAGCTTAGGCGATACATAGGCTTAAACGCATACATAGGCTTCGGCGCATACATAGGCTTGGGCGATACATAGGCTTAGGCGATACATAGGCTGTAGGCATTGTCTCAAATAGTCGTGGAACACTGGAACTTTGTATGAGAGACAAGCAAGCTATTTTCAGGTCGGAGCGGGACCGGGGCACCTATAAATACCTGTACTCCAGAAAGGTAGACCGAAGGTAGTCGTATGATAAATAAATTGATGGAGTTTCGATGAAGCCAAGACTTCATCTCACCACAATCAGAAAAAGACATAAACATTAACCTTCTACTCTAGACTTCAAAGTTCGGATGCTGCACGCCATATCGTAGACAACCCATTTTTCAGTGCTACATAGACGTCGCCGGCGCGACTCCTTGCCGTAAGAGAGACCCGATCTGGGCGATCTACTGGTTGGACTGTCTCGGTACCTGTACCAGGTACGTATCCTTGTCATACATATACAGTGGCCCCGCAAATATAACACAAAACTTCCTCCACTTGATACATTTCAATGGGTGGTAAACAAGTTATTGATGCAGTCAATTATTGAGAGTCCATGATATAATAGACCCTGCTCAATGAAGCAGTTTTTGACATTTTAATGGCACGGTTGAAAAAATGTGAAATAAACAGGCGTGGTGATCCAAGAGGGGTCCGATATGGCGTTGGGCGTTATTTTTACAGAGGGACTGTACCTGTCCGTACCTTTCCGTATCTTAGGTACATACCTATGTAGATACCTAGGTACATAGGTAGGTATGTACAGTGGCCCCGCACAAATAACACAAAACTTCCTCCACTTTTCGACGCGACGCGTCAATTTACCTTCATTCACAAACCAACCCATCATCGTTGAGCAG
>SRQH01000742.1:0-11975 GCA_018360345.1 Claviceps sp. LM84 group G4
TCTTCTTGCATTCTCTCACGTAAGCAGGGCAGCCCTAAGATCACGTGGGGTGTCGGACTTTGCGGACATTAAGCCTCTGAAAAAAAAATTGGGTTCGACTGAAAAGAGTGGAGGCGGCCGAGAAAAAGTGGGGGGCGGTTGCATGTCTTCTTATTACCCTGGGAGTTGCAGTTTATCTACCCCCTCGGCCCAATACGGTATAGTGTCTCCCCGACGAGCTGGCCAATATGTATGACTAAGCGAGCATGTTCCATGATTTGTCTTTTGGCAGTCGCTGAGTCGACGCTAACGACTTATTATTATAGATACATACTTCAATTTGTACGGAGTACGGAGTAAGCTGTGTTAGGTACCTAGCCTCTAGGTACCTACTCTGTATGATCTGATTTCAAAAGGGACTGCAAGTCATCGAACCGTTTCTAATTTTATTACAATTTACCGACTGAGAAATTCGGCAGCTCATTCCCCTCCAAACTGGAAACCGATCAAGGCGGTTCCGGGTTCTCGCGCGGGCTAAACCGAGAGAGCGGCTACATATGTACCTACTCCGTACACGGTACACCGTACATGTATTCTGCGCCCTGCCTGCCGTGAGTCGTTGACCCGTCCGTGAGTCTAGTCGTCTCTGACATATGTACATACATACAACGTAACAACATACATGAGGTTCTTCATGTCCATGTGCCAACGCGGGTGATTCAGCTTCTTTTCGTACCCAGGTACAGTATGTATTCCCCAAGGGGCATCTTTCTCGTTTTTGTCTACGGAGTACTTATACTCCCATTTCCAAGGACCCAAGCCAATTTCCCCCAAGAACAAACTCCAAGGTCGAAACGTGCATGTCCCTTCAGAAGTTCAGATATGAACATAGGTACCTAGTTACATACTCCGTAGATATGATAATGTAGTAGTTCAAATCTTCAAGTTTCAACGTGACTTGTTCGCGCCTCTTTGGCGGCCACCACGAACTGCATGCTTCCGTCGGGGGCATTTCCTGAGTCTTCCTGCGGAGTAAACACCAATTCGCCTGCTTTGTGCATGCTGTGCTTTGTGTATGGCATGCTTATGATGACAGCTCATGCATGCATTGCATGCATTGCATGCTCTTGATATGTTTGGCATGATTTGCCCATGTGAAGAACTCCTTATACATGACATGCTTCATCTAAGCCTATTTTATCTAGGCTCTGTCACGTCAGTCCAATGCGGCAAGACCGACGCGTCTTCTGCATGCATCCCTCGGCTCAGATTCCGGTTCTATGCCTCATTCGGGATGGGCGCCCTTGGCCCTTGGCTGGCAATGCGCCGCACTGTGCTACATATGCAAGGACGCACAATGCCTTTCACGACAAGTCTTCACTGTGAACCGCCATCTTCTCGTTTCTACCGCGTACATTTGCAAGACAAAAAGCCGACTAATATTTTTTTTACTCATACATTTCATCTCATTGGTATCTGCCCACCACCACCACCAACCTCACCGTGCTGCCGGCCGTGCCGTTCCCTGGGCATACAACAAGAATGGGTTATGAGAAAACAGAGTCATGTGCGGACCGATGCCCATGCGCGGTCGGTAGACGCCTGGCATACTCTCACTGCCTGTTCAGTATGCTGGCTGGCTTTTCCCTCGATGAACCTTGACGAGCCTCCTTCGACTTGTTGAATCACCTTGAAGCTCTTCGGCTTGATCAAGACGTCCGGTCCAGCGTCCATTGCATCCAATCATGATATCTCATACAGATTCATCTCCCCCTCCATTGGACGTCCTCGGAAAGCTCTTGGAATCCACATCAAGCGACAACAACGACAACAACGACAACAACAACAACAACAACAACAACAACAACAACAACAACAACAACAACAACAACAACAACAACAATAGTCCGACTGCGGCAGTACGCTTACAAGACCAGGGAGCCTGACTCTGCGCATCGACAAGTCACAGCAAGGGTGCTTGCCTTGCTGCAGGACGACGCCACATATTAGCAAAGAAGAACCGAAAGTCAAAATAAAAACAAAAGACCAACGCGCCAAACGAAGAATCGTTGGTTTTGTTTTTCTTCCCCGGTGACTAAAGGTCACAAAGGGAGAAAATAAGAAGAGAAAATGAAAAGAGGAAAATGTCACAACGATAAATCGAGGAATAACATGTTTCAAGAAACTTCGCATAAGTCATCGTCAACGCCAAATCCACCAGATCTCACAGAGAATATGGCAACGACGTCAGAAGATTTTTCCCGGGTTTCCGCGCACCCATTGGTCAAGTGGTGCTTCGTCCGGCGACTTCCGACGTCGCTCCTTCACACACGCAAATTTTTCCGTTGTCCACTTGATATCTTTGCAACTCTCATGATTGATGATGATTGCTGGGTGGCATACCGCCCTGAGGGGGCATCCCTGAGCCATATGCCTGGTTGCGCTGGACATAATTCTGGTAGGCAAGGGCCTGTTGGGCCTCCATGGGCATGTTGGGCAAGTAGCTGCCTGGCATGGCATGTGGATTTGGCGGCATTCCTGGTCGACCAGCTTGGGGCGGAAGATGCTGAGGCGCGGGTTCCTCTGGAGAGTCTGCCTGGTCACCACCGTCGACACCGTTTTCGTTGCCAGGGGTCGGCTCCGGCGCGTTCAAACATGCCTATGGAAGGAAAGCACATAAGTCAGCATCATGGGAGCGTTTAGCTGATGAAATTGTGGTTGTTGAGGAGCCTTCATAGTGCAGACTGTGCGTGATGGCTGAAGAGTCTTGCGATAAAGGGCTCATTACGAAAACATGACGCGCCACAGCACAGAGGTGAACAGGACCACGCAAACCTACCTGAATCAGATTTTTGCCCTCAGACTTAGTGACAAGCGGTTGTAGTTTCGGCGTGGTGAAAGTGTATACAAGTCCAGTCTCGGACACGACAAGGAGCAGAACTTGAGTGCCAGTCAATACGGACAACTCGTAGGCCTATACGCAGCACGGGGAGTCAGTGAACAATGATCCAAAGCGGCGGGAGCGGGACGCAGGTGAAACCAAAGGAAGGATCAAACTTGGGACCATGTCAAGACTGGCGACGCGATTTCATCACAGGTGCAGTGCGCCACGCGTCAACAACGCCTTTTCTGTTCCAGATCATCTGAAAAGAGAAACGAACAACGGCGCGTAGGAGGGAAGAGAGAAGACGGGGGGAAAAAGAAAGAAGACGCGGTGGGCAAGAGAACAGACCTTCTTCATGATGCCAGCCTTGCGCTTGGAGAAGGTGATGTGACGACGGGACTTATCGCTGATGAACTTGATCTCAATCTTGCGACGCTCGCGGCCACCCTTGTCATCATCATCGTCGTCGTCGTCGCCGGCCGAAGTGCGCTGGCGTTTGACTCCACGGCTTTCAGTAACGGCCCCTCCATTACCAACAGGTTGCGGCTCCTCGAGCTCGTTTGGCGAGGTTTGTTCGCGTTGGTCAGCAATGTCGGCCATTGTTGCTGTTCCTTCCTCTTTCGGTACGAGGATCAAGGATGTTGGTGTTGTGATTCGTGAAGGAGTAGCTCGGGCCGCTGTTTACGACGCGATGGCTACTCTGGAGGAGGGGAGAGGAGGACAGCAAGGAGAAGGAGCAGAAAATCCAGATGACGGGCACAAGACACGTCAAAAAAACAATCAATCGCGGGGGCGCGCGACAGGGTCGAGGCGAAAGAAACAGAAAGCGATCTGCTGCGCTGTCGAGCTGTCCCAAAGTGACAAGAAGCTCTCGTGCAAGTCGATGTCCCGATGGTTGACTGAAAAGGGAACAAAGTGGTGGAGAAGCTGTTTTGAGCGTGGTGCCGATGGATCTATACTGGATCTGGCGGTGCGAGCGGAGGAGGGGAGGGAAGGGCGGTGCTTGGGGTGCCTTGTATGTATGTATGTAGTTGTATGTAGCGCCTTGTTGGTGCCTCGGGATGCCTTGGGCCTTGGGGTTGCTTGTGTTGCAACTTGTGGACTCGTGGAGGGCGGAAAGACCTGGCAAAGGACGGCCGGGTTGGGGACGCGCTTCTTCTTGATTGAGTCTGGTTCAGATTATGTTCTGTCTTTGTGGAAACTTGAGCTGGCCTGGCCCAGAAGTGGCTTGCTTGTAAGTTGTCTCCAACGCCTTGAGCCTTGACTCTTGACTCTTGACTCTTGACTCCTTGACGCTCTGCATATGACGGGGCGCTTTCACTTAAGCGAAACATCTGATGACGGGAAGGAGCTTGACACTTGGGATTCTGGGAACAAGCCTACAAGGACTCCCAGGCTCCAGCACGGGCACACGGACACATTGGCCCTGGACAGTTCTGCCTCAGGCTACAGTTCTGCGAAGGCATGTACCGCATACAGGGCAGGACGCATCACCTCTGCATCTAGAGTGGGTATCTGGTACATACCTGTCTACCTGAGCAAAGGAAGGAACGGCCTGGACCTGCTGCTTTCACTGTGAAGCAGGGGAGTTCTGTCGCGTTGCCCCATGCCCTTGGCCTTCTTCGCCTTTGCTCTGGATGTACGGAGTGAGTACCTAAGGTACATAGGTAGGTACAGTACCTATGTACGCACGAATATCCAATATTACGGGAGACGACAGCTTGTTGTCATTCTCCCAGTGAACTACGCTGGCACCTGAGTCTTCTCGAGTATGATCGCGCGCCACACATCAATCATGTTAATATTCATGATCCAAGACGACGTCTGCTCCAAGCCCAGGCTCAGCTGAGCAGTGAGGACAAACCGCGCAGCAAGCGGACAAGGGCGTGTGGACCCCCGCCTTCCCCTCTCCCACAGGACTAGTGGGTCTTCATGCCGCGTCAGGCCCAAGACTGGCAGCCCATTGGCTCGTTGCCCGTCAGCGCTGGAGACGGTGTTGGAATGAAGGCCTGAACGACGGAGATGTTTTGTGGACCGGCACATGCAAGCAGCGATGGCTGGCATCTGGACCGTCGTCCACACACACGGTACAACGCGTCTGCCATTGTGGCCGGCCCTTTGCCCACCCACCCGCGCCCCACCCGCTGCTTCCCCGTTCGTGCGCTCAGAACCACGCAAGCAAGACGTGTGCACTCTGCAAATGCGATGCACCCAAAACCTCTGCTAGGTCTCTCTGCACGCACTCTTCACGCAGTCAGTCCTCAGACCCCCATGATTGATGGATGGATGAGAGAAGTATCATGACGGCTCGGCAGGCACAGTTCCACGGCCACGTCGTCTCAGTGCAGACTACAGAGTCTGTCATAAATGAAGCTGCTATTTACTAGGTAGGTTTCCGCAATACAGCGCTCGCCCTGGACCGGTTGAAACGCGTGCCCGCCTGTTTCTTTTTGCCCTTTCTTTTGCCACCACAAGCAAACGCTGGAGTGCCATTTGTCAATGTCGCCCATTGGAGGCTGGAGGCTGGAGCACATGCAAAGCCGAACTTCTCCCGTCAAGCTGTGGGTACACATGTACTCCGTACCTATGCCTAGGTACCTATGTACCTAACTCACGAATGCAGTGAATCGGCTTCAATGTTCATGTATCGACAGGGCATCAATCGACTTTTCTGTACAGAGTATGTATGTACAAAGAGCCTCGAGGCCAATGAGCCGAATACGGAGTAGGAATGCCATGCGAGCGGCCTCGACAACCATTCATGTTGGTCTTTAGCCAGATTCGAGATTTCACGTCCCGACCAGGTCATCGATGGTGGAAGGCCAGAAGCTTCTCAAGCACATGGCATCCCGCCCAATGAGTCAATGACATGCCGAGGCTGCCACTTTAAATTCTCGGGAGACAAAAACCATGGCCCCGGCCACGCCTCATATAAACGGGCCGTCTATGGTTTTTGGGCAAAAGGAGCGCTTTCTGGGTTCCATCAGCTGCATGTAGTCTTGAACAATTTTGCAGCTTGCCAATGCGGGGATTCGAGCTGTTTCGCAGTTGTTGCCAGCCGATTACCTATCTTTCCTCGACGAGACTTCCAGAGACCAGAGAGTCCAGAGACGGTAGACCTGAGCATGAACGAATGAGTTGCACGTGAACCCACATCGTACACGGTAACACGGCACAGCGGCAGGCTCCATCAAGTCGTTGCAGGTGGTACATAATGGTACATATGTACGTGCGGAGTACATATGTGCATAGGTAGGTCTGCATGCATCATGATGCATATGGGCGTACCGCAGAGAGGTGCCTCGTTCCAAGTTCAACGAGGCCGGGAAGGCCCTCTTCCACAATACGTCGTACATACCTACCTACCGAGTATGCCTTGATGATCTGGAATCGAGCAGGTCTTGCCACCTCTTACCTGCCTTCTCGGAAAAAAAAGAAGACTAGCAAAGAACAAAAGATCAAGGGGAAAAAAGGAAAACGATTGAAACAAAAATGGTCCGTCACGTCCCAATGGCGTGGTCGACCAATGCGGTCCGGATCCAGCCGATTCCCCAACATAGGTACCTACTGTACCTAGGTAGGTAGGTACCTAACGCAGGCAGCTGCACCCAAAAAGCACTTCCCTATGTACCTGTACATACCGACGCAACGTGAGTCGCGAGTCGCGAGTCGCGAGTCGCGAGTCGCGAGTCGCGAGTCGCGACACACCCCGATTCTCACGCCTTACCCAGACCAAAAAAAAAAAGCCTCTTGCCCGGTAGATTGTACATACCTGGGTACATCCTCCGTAATCGATCATACATTAGGTATGTACATAGAAATGCATAGGTAGTTCGTACTCCGTATGATCATTGATAGAAACCAAACAAACCATCGCACACCAGGACAGAAACCAAACGAAGTCGCCACAGATCCGCCTAATCAGGCGACGCGGACGAAACATCCGGGCTTCTGATTGGCCAGATCCACGCCCCTCCACGCCGCGCAGAAAGGCCCGTGCTCCGTTGATCCGAAGCCTGAAGGACGGCTCTCTGCCTCTTCGACTGACTCTCGCCGGCTGCCCTGAAACGCCGCGATGTCTGACCGCGCGTGGCTCGAAAACTCACGACTGGATGGATAATGGGATGGGTGGGAGTCTGGCAGATAGGTACATAGTTCCCTGGCGGGAATTTTCCTGCTTCTCTCGCTTGTCTTTTGCGTTGAATGCCGACTTGGAGATTTTCTTTTCATCTCTGCAACTATTGTCTGTTTCGTTTGAGGTTGTCCGGATACCCTCATTCATTCATTCATTCATTATTGCTTCTTGACGCTCTTTTCATATAGTCACAATTCGTTTTCATATTCATACACACTCTCTTTTCTCTAATACTAGTAGTCTCAACTTTCTCTCTCTCTGCGTTTCCATGGATGAATCAAGACCTCCACTTCTTTGAGTCCATCTTCTTCTCTTTCTTGAGTCCGTCTCGCATAACGGACCTCGTCTCTCTCGGGGCTTCGCATCCCATACTATAGCCATGGGACGCACCACCAATATTATCCTCAGCATCACCATCGGCATCATCACCCTCTTCTCCGCTACGGGAGTCCTCCTCATTATCTTTTCGTACCTCGCGAAATCCCAGATCGGAATTACGGCTGGCGATGGCCACGATGTTATCCGGTTGTCTCTCTACGAGACTTTTCCTCTTGCGGCCGGCTTCGCCAACGGGGGACTCGTTCTCGCGGCGGCGGTAGTGGTCCTCCTGGGGGTAGTGTTCGCAGGGCGGCGGCGCTGGCTCCAAATGGGGGGGTATCTGGTGATTGTGTGTGGGGTGTATAGTCTTTGTTTGGGGGTCTATATGTGGGTGATGACGTTGAAGCTCAAGGGGAATTTTTTCGGGACGTATTTGGAGTTGAGGCCTAGTGAGCAGGCTCTTATTCAGGAATCCGTAAGTTAAAACTGTTGCGCATTTTGCTGCAATCGCTTCCTATGGAGATCGACGTATTCAGAGCATATTCAGGGGGAAGGGGGGAAGCGCCGTGAAAGATGGGGAACCAAATCAGACACTGAACACAACTGACAACTGACTATCTTGACAGTTCCAATGCTGCGGCTACTATAATGCCACTACCCCGGCCTTTGTCACCGATGCATTCTGCTCCAGTCCCGCTGCTGCGGCTCTCATACATGGCTGCGGAGCAGGTATCTCCAGCTATGGGAATCTCTTTATTGGCAATTTCTTCACGGCCCTGTTTGGCATGGTTGGTGAGTTTCCTTCTCTCACCCGTTTGATTTCTTTGCCTTGTTCAAGGTCTTCATGGCGGGGGTTCTTCTTCTTTATCCATCCCTGGCTGTCCAGCGACTAACTGATGTTCCAAAACGGGCAGGCGTTGATGCTGTTCTCATACTCTCTATCGCGTGCTTGCTCAAGGATCGGAAGGAGAGGGAGCGGTATCGACATATTGATGAGAAGAGTGGTTTCCGCACGTTTTAGTATGGTCCCTGCGTTGGCTCGGCGTTTTGGTCATGTCCTTTTGATGCGTGAATGTGGGAGCGCTGATGGAATGAGATAGAACAGGATATGTTGGGATTATGGGATGGCTGGACAGCCGTATAAAGAAGCTACTGGGCGGACGGTTGTGCTGTGCAACCCATCACGATCATGGATAATGCCCCTCCCTGTACCACCCGCCACATATAGCTTCGATGTTATTGAATCGGGTTCGGGTCATGAATATGGTTTCAACATGTGAATACCTGCTCGGCCCTTCATATACCATCCAAGCTAGATTTCCCACCAAGCACTCAACGAGTATCGAGCTGCGAGCAAGACCTAGACGTGCTCAATCCCAGACCAAGACCCAGGGGCCAGCTCAGTCTAGTAGTCCCAATCCTATCACGCGCACCGCCATGGCTTGCAACAGGAAACACCCTGCTCCATGTAGCATGTATTGAAAGGCTTCTTAAGTCACGGTGACTGAAACCTGTCTTTGTGTTGATGCTAAACACATAAAAAATCACGTCCATCAGAGGCCTTCAAGCCCCCGCGATTCCTCCCCAAACGCCAGTCCGATGATATCACCCTCCTCCTCCCGCCGCGACCATGAACTCTTGAAACGAGGAAGCAAAAAAACATGAAGAACCAAGCTAACAAGATAATGAAGAAGGAAACAAGAAAAAAGGCACTACCCAACTGCTATGGCCCAGGTGTACGTCTATCATTACCAACATGTCTAGTGCTGCTTTCGAAAAATGTGTAAGAAATCATACAGCTGCGTCGACTCCAGTGCTTTTCTTGGTCTGAGTATAACCAGCTTGGCTGCTTGTAGGACGCGTGGCCATATCATCTCCTGTGGCGGATCGACTACTTGATGAGCGTCGTTGTCGTCGGCTCCGCAGCCACGGAATCGACTGGAGTAGGCCACCAAGTCGACCACCTGATATGGATGACCCTCGCTGCCGAGGCTGTCTCCGGGCCACAATTCCAGGGAAGCCTGTGCTTCGTCTCCGACGATGGCCGGGTTTATCAAGACCCGCGTCCCTGCTGGGACCGGTCCCCTCTAGCCTTGCGGAGCCGCTCATGGATCTTCCGAGAAGGGGCGTGGTTTCTGATCGGCCTGGGAGTGTAGCTGGCCGTAGGCGTCCTGTTGGGGTCGTCAGCGGCTCCTCCTGATCCTCGAGCTCGCCCCAAATTTCGGCTCGCTCTGCCCATCTCAAGTTCTTCTGCGTTGGCGTCAGCATCAGCGGCGGCGTCGTTGTCATTGCTGTGGGACCCCCGTGGATAGTTGCCGCAAATGTGTCATGGCCTGACACAGGACCATACTCGTCGTCGTCCACGGCGGCAGCATCTGAATCGAGGAGGAAGTCTTGCTCTCCATCCGTGTCGTCCACGAGCCCCAGCCCGGGCGCCAAGGTCGACTGCCCCACGCTGGGCGCATGTTGATCATCGCTGAGCCGCCAAGACAGAGCGAGGACGCCCGAGAGCAAGATGACGGTACCAAGTGCAATGAGTCCCGCATGTAGCGGCGGTATCAGGCTGACCTGATCAAAGTATATCAGACCATCTAGAATGGCAATGATGTTATATACGCAAAATACCAGAGGATACAAAACGGAGGTAGAGACCAGCTTCAGGCCCCGATGTAGGTAGTATAACTGGCCGAGGGCCAGCAAGATGAGACATAGGACAATGACCCACGACTGCCAATGCACAAACTGATTGCTGCCGCCAATGGTCTTGATGCACAGCTCGACGGCCGACTTGGCAAACAACAAGGCGTGCGCCGAGACATCCCCGCTGATGACGCCGTATATGATGCCACGGGCGAGTCGGAAGCGAGCATTGTGCGATAAACTCGACAGGCTATTCACCAAGTCGATGGCGGTACCGAGTGCCACGACGAAGAGCGCCTGAAGTGCCATCCAAACTATGAAAGGCTTCCTGCTAAGCAAGACCATAAGCTCGTCCAGATCATGCGCCGGGGATGGTATGGCGCCAAATATTGCAATGAGGACAGCCCCGGTCGTTACGAGTAATGTCCCGCCGAGAGACCACGGCGTAAACGGTTCACTGAGTATAAGTGTCGCGCATACCGAGTTGAAGACGAGGCCCGCGGCCTGTAGCGTCGAGAGCACTGGTAATGGCAGGGTGGAGATCTGAATGGTGCTTCCGAGCAGATTCGCCATGACAAACATGCCCATGCCGAGTTGCCATCTCCGCCGTCGGTAGGGCGGTCGCTGTACGTCGTGAGGGCCCTTTTCGCCTTCGAGAATATGCGACTTTCGTTGCAGGGTCAGCCCAAGGCTCTGCACGCTCGTCGAGAGTAAGCCGACCACAATTCCAAGCTATGCGCAACACGAGTCAGATATGAACGAAACTTCAACATGGAAGGGGAACGGGCCAATATGGGGATTCGGCGTACAGCGATACTCCCGCCGGGAGAGATGCTCCCCATGATTCTCATGACGCAGCAATTCGATGAATCGTCATTGGCAATGTGTTAAGAATGTGGAATCAGACGACGTGAGCGACGGCATGTGGGAATACTCAGCGGTAGCCGTGCCCGAGCCAACGGTCACAGAACACCATGCGAGCAGCGGCGGGGAAGACAGGTCGTTAGTATGTATCTATTTTGACAGGCTCCTCGTGTTCGAATCTGTCGAGTGTTGGTGGTATTAGTTCGGAGGTTGTGCAGGTTGCAGTACCCTAATATGTATGTGTCTTGTGTCGAGTTTCTTTGTTGTCGTCGTCTAAGGAGCTGCGTAGTCGTGTTTAGGTTTGTTATGGCCGAAACGAGAGGTACACTTCGCGGGGATCTGGCGTGAAGCGTTGCTATGTATGACGCTGGATGCACAACAATGGCCCGCTTTGCTGGTGTCAGGGGCGGCTGGTGCTGTGGTAGCTCAGAGCTGTGGGCCTATGGCTAATGCGGTTTCTTTAGGTACAGTTAAACCCCGTTAAAACGATATCGGCTAAATGGCCTCCAGCCCATCGTTATATCGGGATATCGTTTTAACGTTTCTCACGTGATCTCATTTTATCACGTGTCTCATCACATGACCACTCATCTGGCATGCTGCCCCACCATATGTCCAGCCACTGATTCGTCAGAATAGGGGCCCGTTCAGTGCCAAAGCACTTGACATTCTACGGTACATATGTACATACCCTATGTCAGGAGTTGCGTTGGGTATTTCGAGTCCGGGCCTGGCATCTGAATTATTATGCTCCTGGGTTTCTATATGTGACCCGGAAGATACAGATATTGTTGTTCGTTTTAAAACATGGACGAAAGAGCTGTTGCTACTGTTTCTGTTCTTGCTGGTGGTATTATTGTCGCTATTGGTCCTGTCGGGTTGGCCTTGTGTAGCAAATGTTAAAAATGACACACGTGAATGGATATTGATTCAAGCTTGAATGTATGTCCCAGCCGCCTTTAAACGCTTCCACCTACGCACAGGGCCGTTGTATGTATAGCCAGACGCAAAAAAAAAAAAAACTTAGGGTAAGGCCTACCATTCTGCATCTTTTATTCATCATGTTGTTGTCACTGTGAGCCGTTTAGGGTCGCTCAGTAAATACTTCATGTGTGATGTTACGATGTATCATGTGTGACAAACATACATACATAC
>SRQH01000743.1:0-11944 GCA_018360345.1 Claviceps sp. LM84 group G4
CCCCCCCCCCCCCCCCCCCATCGGGGCAAGGCAGATCACCACATTCGTCTCAAGCGGGATCCGGACGGCGCTCTACCAGAGCTGCACCTCTGTACAACATGCCACGGGATCAGTTGCTGGAAATTCGGAAGCAGGTGATTGAGTTGATGGATAAGGGTTGGATACGTGTATCTTCTTCCTCCGCCGCGGCCCCTGTGCTCTTGGTAAAGAAGGCGAACGGGGGTTGGCGCTTCTGTGTGGACTATCAGGCCCTCAACAAGGTGACAGACCATGTCCGATACCCTCTGCCTCTCATCAAGGAGACATTACGTTCTTTGTCGTCTGCTAGGTGGTTCACGAAGCTGGACGTCCGGGCGGCCTTTCATCGACTGCGTATGGCGTTGGGTGATGAGCACCTGACCGCATTTCGTACACGCTTCGGCCTCTTCGAATGGCTGGTGCCCCCGCCACGTTCCAGCGGTACATCAATGGAGCGTTAGGGGACACGCCAGGGGACTTCGCCACGGCCTACCTCGACGATGTTCTCATCTATTCTGACGGCTCCAAGGCGGACCATCTTCGCAAGGTCCGGGAAGTCTTGCGTCGGCTACGAGACGCGGGTCTCAACTTGGACATCGAGAAGTGCAGTTTCGGGGTCAAGGAGGTGAACTACTTGGGATTCATGGTGGAAGCGAGCCGAGCTATACGCCCGGACCCCGAGAAGATCGCAGCCATTCGCGACTGGGAACCCCCGACGAGAGCAAAAGGGGTGCGCAGCTTCCTGGGGTTCGCCAATTTTCATCGAGAGTTCATCCCTAATTTCTCATACTTGGCGGGCCCTCTGTTAGCCCTGACGTGTACGGGTGTTCCCTTTGTCTGGTCCGAGGCGTGTGCAGACGCGTTCGAGAGGTTGAAGTCGGCTTTCATCTCATACCCGGTGCTGGCTCAGTGGGATCCCGAGAGGGACACGGTGGTGAAGCGGACTCGTCAGGTGAGGCGCTACACTTCAAGGTCGGATAAGTGGTTTAAAACCCAAAGTAGCCAGGTAGGCAGATAAAGTCTCGTACCAGATCCTCGGCGATTGTTTCAGGCCATACAGCGCCTTGTTCAGCAGACAGACACGGCCTGAGCCGTCATCAAGTCCCTCCGGTTGCTCGACATATACCAGGTCGTTGATCAAACCATAAAGAATAGCGGTTTTGACGTCCATGTGATGTAATTCCAAGTCCAATGCAGCGGCAATTGCGAATATCGCTTTGTAACTCATCGGCTTGACTACTGAAGCAAATGTCTCCTGGAAGTCCACGCCCTCTTCCTGCTCGAAACCACGTACAACTCAGCGCGCTTTGTAGCGTACAATCGCACCAGACGGACCACGCTTGAGTTTGTACACCCACTTGGCACCCAGAACTCTTCGGTTTCCTGGTCTAGGCACTAGCGTCCAGGTCTTATTTGTCTGGAGTGAGATGTATTCCATCTTCATGGCGTTGTACCATCGATTCCAAGAGGCTTTGTCTTTCTGTGCTTGTTTCAAGGATTTGAGTTCGATGATATTGGCGTCGGAGACTAGCATGATAGAGCTCAATACCGCGAAAAGGAGGTTGTAGCCATAACGTTGTACGGTATCGTCTCGATATTTGCCGCGGGTCGATCGAAATGGAAGGCGGGAATTTTCGGGGTCAGGTGGATGATCCTTGAGGGTTGAGTGAAGTCGTCTTGGGGTGGTGTGTACGGATTTGAACCTGGAACTGAACTTTGCATGGAAGAGTCTTGCGAAGTTGCGACGGCAGGTCATGGACGGAATCATCGGGTCCAACGTCGATTTCTCCCTTGGACGGAGGCTGCAAGGCAGCAGGGATTGGCGGACATAAAGGCGGTGATAGGACCTCAGATGAAGAAGGTGTAGCGGATCCTACGTCAATTTCTCCCCTGGATATGGGCTGCGAAGCAGCAGGGATTGACAGACGTGAGGAAAATGACTGGACCGCGGATGGGATGTCAAGTTCTCCCCCAGGCTCAGACGCGGGAGAGATGACTGGACAAGTCGGCGTGAGCACCCTTTTAGCAGGGTGTGAAGGACCAATATCAAGAGGCCTTTTGGCTGATGTATGTCACTCCCTTTCAACAATTTCACGTGCTTTTTAACCCTCTTTCCAAAGTGCTTTTCATCTTTCGATCACTCTACTTGTGCGCTATCGGTCTCTGGTCAATATTGAGCTTTAGAAGACATATACATTATATCTCCCATTTAGAGCAGCATTCCCAAACTACTCGACTCGTCGAAGGAACTTTACAGAGGCTCGGCATCCAACCAGACGGGGCTCTCACCCTCTATGGCGTCCCGTTCCAGGGAACTCGGAAGGCGCCTCGCCAAACGGCCACGACTCGTCGGCTGGGTCACGTGACACACCAGCCACTCTGCCCACATATTGTACACCGCGCACGCGGGATCTCTATTCCTTTTCTTCTTCAGCTTGTTCTCCGTTGATAGAGTAGGTCCTACTGTAGCCATTGACTCATTGACCATCCTCGCCGTCACATCAGAACAAGCTCAATCACCATTTCCCGAAAAGCCTGCGAAAGCATATCGACACCGAACGAATTACGAAGATTGAAGAGGATCGCCCTGCTGATAGCGCGCGTCCACCAGAATAAGAAAAAAAACAGAACTGTCAGAAGACTGACGAGGACCGCTCTGCTCAATGCGCGCGTCCACACCGAAAGAAAATAGCCCTGACCCCTCACACCAGACGTATGCCGCGTGAGTGCCGCGCCTTCCGCGGTCTGCGCTATGTCGGTAAGGTGGCCGACTTGACATTATCCATGAGGCCATCACGGAGATTGAGCTGAACGCTCCTCCCGGAGCCCCCCCGGAGCCCTCCCGGAAGATCGTAGGTTCAGCGTGGCGAACCGCCCTGGCGTCAAGGTTGATCTGGACCGGTGGATTACTGAAGTCCGCCGTGTTATGGCCGAGCGAGACGCCTACAAGGAACAAGTCGGCCACCTTACCGACATAGCGCAGACCGCGGAAGGCGCGGCACTCACGCGGCATACGTCTGGTGTGAGGGGTCAGGGCTATTTTCTTTCGGTGTGGACGCGCGCATTGAGCAGAGCGGTCCTCGTCAGTCTTCTGACAGTTCTGTTTTTTTTCTTATTCTGGTGGACGCGCGCTATCAGCAGGGCGATCCTCTTCAATCTTCGTAATTCGTTCGGTGTCGATATGCTTTCGCAGGCTTTTCGGGAAATGGTGATTGAGCTTGTTCTGATGTGACGGCGAGGATGGTCAATGAGTCAATGGCTACAGTAGGACCTACTCTATCAACGGAGAACAAGCTGAAGAAGAAAAGGAATAGAGATCCCGCGTGCGCGGTGTACAATATGTGGGCAGAGTGGCTGGTGTGTCACGTGACCCAGCCGACGAGTCGTGGCCGTGACAAGGGCAGTGATATCTATTTGCCCAATTGATACCTACAGGCTACAGCGATCTGTCTGATTTGTAACAGGCTACCTAGTAGGTAGCTACCAGATCGCATGTCCTCACTTACCCTGCGTGCGAGAATGTCCAGAGCGGACCACAATGATCGTGTGATCAGTGTAATGGACAGCTGCTTTTAAAATGAGCTCGTATAGGGTTGGATCAACTATCCTTTATTTGTCACTGGACTTGCGTCGATAAGGAAACTACTATGTACATGCAGTGGTCTCAAGTAACAATCCCAAATGGTGTCAAGCAGATGACCGGAGTTTATGTGTTCAAAGTGTCGGAGATACCTACCTGCCATCCCTCCTTGCACCTTCGCGCAATCGGAAGAGTCCGAACCACCCGAATAGCGAAACAGTGATACGATCGCTCACTGCCAACCGGTGATAGCTCAGTTTTTTCCGACTTGGCATTCCACGGATCACTTCCGGATCAACGGATTACAAACCCAAATGGCTTTCCGTACAGGGTAATGACGAGACTGAACATGCGGCGTCCTTGTGCCATGTGGAGACTTCCATTAAAACAGACACGCAAGCAATCGCGCCACCAGACTGTCTTCATCTTTATCTTCATTTTCATGTTTAATCATAGGTTAACTCCCTCAGCGCTTCCAAATTGAACAATACCGGATCGATTCTATCAAAGACTAAAGCGCAACATACATACCTCGTCTACTAACATGACGTCTGCCTCTCCGACATCCAAGGATTCTTTCCCACCCTTGTTGAAACTTAATGACGGCAACGAGATTCCCATGGTACGTGCGCTCACAGACTTTGTTCAAGGCTGGCGGCTAACTCTGGCAATCAGCTTGCCTATGGACTCGGAACAGCAAACTACAAAGCAGAATCCACATTCAACCAGAACATCGTGGATGTGACAAAACAGGCTATTGATGTTGGATACCGCCATCTTGATGGAGCCGAGTGTACGGATGTTGAACAATGACCCCAATCGCATGCCGGATTTCGACCTTTGACTAACAGACGACCTCAGTATATGGTAATGAAGAGGAACTTGGCGCTGCCATCAAGGCATCCGGCATCCCCAGAGACCAGCTCTACATCACAACCAAGCTTCACCCCTCAAAGAAACGATCGACCATGGAAGCATTCGAAGAATCTCTGAAGAAACTCGGCCTAGACTTTGTGGACTTATACCTCATCCATGCACCCTTCTCCGCCTCGGAAGAGGATCTGCAGAAGAAGTGGGCAGACCTGGAAGCTATCAAAGCTTCAGGACGGGCCAAGTCTATCGGGGTCTCCAATTTTCTCCAAGAACACCTCGAGATGATTATGAAGACGGCTAAAGTTCGTCCTGCCATCAACCAGATTGAGTTTCACCCCTACCTCCAACATGGAGACCTTGTCGAATTTCAGAAGAAGCACGACATAGCCGTAGCGTGCTACGGGCCACTTATTCCCGTTACACAGGCCAAGGATGGCCCCGTCGACCCTGTCTGGACCGAGTTGGCCGAGAAATATGGCGTCTCAGAGTCCGATATTGGTCTGCGCTGGATCATAGACCAGGGGTTGGTAGCGGTGACGACAAGTTCCAAGAAAGAACGTCTGGCGAGCTATCTGTCCAAAATACCCTCATTTGCACTTACACAGGAAGAGGTGACGCGAATTGCAGAGACGGGGAACCAGAAGCATTTCAGGGCGTTTTGGAATGAAAAGTTTGATGCTAATGACAGACGATGAAGTCTGCTGTCGCAATATCAAAGTAGGTATATAGGCTCGGCTTACGGAGGACAACGATGACAAACTTTTTGACATGTGATACACCTTCAACTTCGTCCTTCTATAATTCGTCACCTGAATCAGTATCCTCAGTGTCATTGGCGGTCGCTACAGGTTTTTTCCGCTGAAATGGCAAGGCCCGAGGAGGAGGTGGTGTGGCGGCTGGCCTTTTTGGCGGTTCCGCCTTCGTCGCGATCTCGGCACTGCCTTGGAGCTTACTCTTCGGTTTATCGCCGTCGTTGTCGCCGTCTGTGTCGTCGCTCTCATCGCCATGTTCATCATCGCTAGGAAGAGAAACAGTTTCTTCAGTCGCAGTGTCCACATCTGAATTCTCTGGCTCTGGCGTGATTGCGGGGTTTGCATCCTTGTCAGGTTCCTCGGCTTCTACCGCCGTGGCCTTCCTCTTAGTGGCCCTCTTCCCCAACAGTTTCGCTTGAGGCTGCTCATCTGCAGGCTTTGGCTCTTCCGGCTGTATCGTCCCCTTTACCGACAATTCGGCAATGATGGCTTGTTGCTGGCGAATTTTTACCTTTTTCTCATTCAACAAGTCCTTGAGACTTTCTAGCAGCACGAGCTCGTCTTCCTGCTTGGCTCGGATCAGTTCATCCAGTTGGCGTTTGAGGTCCTCGACGGATGCTTGAACGGCACTCAGTTTGGACACAGACTCAGCGGCAGACTGTTGATTCTGCGTCAGGGCATCCACAGAGATGCCACACCAGTCAAACAGCTCGATTGTCTCATTCGTTTCATATCTTAAAGAGATGGCACCGAGGCGTTGCTGTGTCAGATGTCAGGGGTCCTGTTTGGTGCGGAGTAATGGAAGAAACCCTTGAACTTTTTTTTGGGACTTACGGTAATGCCTTGGACTTGTTTTCGAATGGTCAGGGATATTGAAGATTCGCTCCGCACAGTGGCGGTTGCTTGGATGTCGGAGAGAAGCTCTTGTTGAAAGACAGAGATGAGGATGTCCTGCCATTCCTTTTCTGAGACGGGGGAGTTTTGCACACGGAGAGATGAGACGCGATCGTGCTTTACTGCAATTTGGTAAGACGATGTAAATTGAGACGAGAGCGCGAGGATTAGAAGGGTCTGGTCAGAACTCACACGAACATGTATAAGGGGCAGCTCCCTCGGTCCCCACCAACTTAAGATCGAGAGGCTTTGAGCCTTTGCTTGCGACGTGGACGAGAACAAAAGCGGCGTCTTGATCCGTTCGGGGAATCTTGAGTACTTTCTCGGGAGCCATAATGGCTGGATCTGACTATGCTATGTGGGCAGATGAAAGATTTTTCTTCTTCAAGATTCTACGTTCTGTGCAGATGATACTACAAACAGCCTCATTCCCGTGCCAACGTGAACGTGAAGGTGAACTTGCATGGCAGCCCGGCCGTGACTTGTGCGGGTTGTCAAAGCTAAGACGATGCAACACTGGCGGGGCACCACAATCCCGCTCACACGATTGGCCATCGCCAGGCTTCTCGGCCAGGCGGCCCATGTGGACCGCTTCCAACGACGTAGCCACAGTTTTTGCCGATCGCTATCTTCCAGACTTAATGCTTCGTCGCTTTTTGCGGAGAGAGCAAAAAAGCATTGCTGCGACAACCATGGGATCGACACTTGCGTCTCGTACGGGGACGGTGTTTGACGGACAGGCGTCTATCAATTCGTGAGTGTTTAAGAGCAAGTTTCCAGTGTGTGTTCAGACTCCACAGATTGTGCGACAGCGGGCGCGAACTCGACGCGAAATGGGAATTGAAGTCTTCATTGTTTGCAGCAACGCGACTTGGGGTTCCTCCAATGAGGTCCAACTCTCCAGCGCTTGCTTTGCTGTTGGGTCACTGTTTCAGTGCTTGCATTCGGCGCGTATGTACATGCATAGGTACGGACCCAGGTGGTTGTGCTGCCACTGCTGCATGTGTAGGTACATGTGTATGTTCCCGCCATTCTCGGACCGCGCGTCAGCATTCTGCATTCTTGCAAGTTGCGGGTGGTTACCAACGGTAGACTTGTTCGCAAATGCTTTTCCTGCCACCTTTTTGTCGCCAGCAGGAAATTGAGGGGAGTGAGGAACTTGGTGCAAACGCCCGTATTTCGGCAGTGCGTTTGCTCGATCCCACCCTCCCAAATTCCAATGATTTGCTGGTCGAAGGGTGCGTCACCCTGACTCACGCACAGTGGCAGCGCTAGGCCATATCTAGAGTATCCTGAGTATCCTCAGCTTAGGGCCCCACACGCAGTGCTGGTCTTTCGCAGTGAGACAACCAAGGGCCTACAAGGGGGCCCTAACGTGCGGACCTACAGGGGACCTTACAGGGGCATCCGAGGGAGCTACAGGGGAGCTACAGGGAAGCTACAGGGGATCTACGGCTCCGTAGAGGGAAGCTACAGGGGAAGAGGCTCGTTTGTTGGAGCGCAGCAGACGGTGCGTTGAAGAAGCCGTGGAAAGTCATGCACGCTAATTCCGACTGAACAGGCAACACCGTGCCCAGATCAGCCGGACCCAAGCCAGGGTCTCTCCTCCGAGTTCAGGAGTCTGGGCTCACCCAGGGCCCTGGGAGAATGCTGCCAGCCACCCCCGGTCACTGGCAAAAACGCTATGGTCCGGCGGTGGCCTCAGTCCCTTGAAGGCCCTTCAAGTTCCAGTCCCTCCGATTTCTTGCCTTCCCAGCCTTCTTTTTCCTCGCTTTTTGTTCAACGCATCAGACATTCAATGCACGACTAGGACAGACCAGTCTGCACAACTCTGACTGCATCACCAACTCGCTCTCATATACCCACGCTCGCATCGAAAATACCCAGAGTGACGAAACCGTCTCGAGCAGCTTTGTCCAACTACTGGTACGCACCCGAGAGCCGCCGCTCACCACCCTGAATTGCGAAGAAGCCGTACTCACCCGCACACAGGACACCGACACCCGCAGCTTGAAGCTATCATCTGTCGACGACAACAACAAACGACGGACTTCAGCTGTGCCGATTTTCGATTAGCGGACCGATTCACAAAGTCTGCGCTGTGCAAGTGACGACTATGAATCCACTCAACTGATATCGAAATCTGGTCGCATTCGCACACCACTCCGATCCAAGTCTTCTGAGTCGAATCATTCCAGGATATTAAAAAAAAAAAGACTTTTCACGCGATATCTGCCTCCAATACGTCCCACCCGCGCGCATCTGCTAGCCATGGAGTCCCTACGATTGAAGACTCGGCAACCCGTGGAGGACGATATTGAAAACTGGGACGATGACGAGGACCTTCTTGTAGAAGGCGACGAGCTTTCATTTCGGAGTTCTTTCACCACCACCAACACTGGGGTTCCCAGCTCACACACTTTGTCACGGCAATCTTCGCGGCGACGTGACTCAGTTTCGTCCCATGTATCCTTTCGATCGGAGCTGGACTCCGTGATTGGAGAAGAGACGCACCTTCCTTTACCTGGAGATGATGAGCGTTCCACCATGGATGCTATTGTGGCGGCAGAGCATGCTGGAATTCCACTGCCAAAGAATATACCCTCCTCTGCTTTAAGGGGGGGCACGATCAAAAGACTAGGAGGACGCAAGATTAAACAGATCTATCAGGACGACTGGGAAACTGATCTTGAGCTTCCAGATGCGTCGCAAGCGTTGAGTGTCAAGCCCAAGACTGACACAGACTTTCCAACCACCCTTCGCCAAGTGAGCGGAGACTCGACACAGAGCAGCCCGGCGAGGATAATGCAATCGCCCGTCTTCTCTCAGCTGGGCTCCCCTGCACAATCGGCGCAACCGAAAACCAGTGCGCTCTCCTCCGCTTTGAATCTGGACAAGTACAAGGAAACGCAAGACGATGATGATGATTTCTTCGGCGACGGATCTGCCACCGTCAAAGTCCCCAAGCCAAGACTAACCCTTCAAACACTCTCCTTCATACCACCTACCCCCACACCACAAAAGTCTGACAGGGCTCAGGAGCCCCATGACGACGACTTTGAACAGGACCTTGAACTTCCTTCTGATGGAAAACTGCGGCTCTCCACCAAGAAGGACATACCCGCGACGCCGTCATTGCTATCCAACCTCGACGAGCTCGACTGGGGCGAGGGCAGCTTAGGCACACGCCACGGCGGTACTCGACGAGATGGGCGCTCGGTACGAAGCTCTTCGACGTCTTGCCTTAGCCCCAGTATCTCCAGTTCCATGACAGCAGAGAGTGAAGACGAGGCCTTTGAAGGACTCATTTTGCCCTCGGGGCCCTTCAACTTGAAAGAACGTCTCCAGCAGCGCAAGAAGAACTTTTCACCTGAGAGAATTCTCGAAGAAACCTCGCCTTCACCCAGCAGAGCAGCAACTCCAGCGCCTCCCCAGGAGCTCCCTCACGCAGAGGCAGATCGCGAGGACTTCTTTGATGGATTGGACATTGGGGATGGCAGCTTCTTCGGCCTTGGGAAACTAGCTCTCCACCGAAACGTCAAAGTCAAAGAAACACAGACAGCTTGTGCCGCACGGCCTAAGACTGCCGTGTCTTTGACTTTTACAAACAAGCCGACCGGTTCCTCCTCATCCATGCCCACGCAAAGTAGACTCTCCCGCCTTAATCACGAGCGCGCGCATTCCACCTCGCTGGCACCAGTGTTTGAGACTACCGGCGGCAAATCAGGAACAGCTCCCTTGCGCATCAGTCGTCTTGCACAATCGCGCATGGGTCATTCACATCAGTCTTCTGTCAACAGCCTGCCCACACCTACCACCACCTCTCCTGGACGGCAATTCCCACTGTCTGCCTCGCGCAGTCGTGAACTGGCTCCCAGAACATCCTTTTCCTCGCTCAAGGGCGAAGCGTCGACTACGAGCTCTCAACTTCTCAAACAGAAGCGATCTTTCCCCCCGACGCGCAAGCCTATGTCTTCTCATCGCCCGCCCTCGAGAGGCGAGACAGCGGGACGACCGCCAACTAGCTTTCGGCCCAAGACGCCGATTGAGCGACAGCCGCGTTCAGGCTTTAGCAGCAGCCCGCCACTGACGCGGAAGCCACAGCCCTTCTTGCCTGCTGGTGCCTCTCAGGGCAGATCGCAGCACATTGCCTCCAAGACCCTGCGACATTTCCGCCGCCACGACTCGGACAACTCCATTGACCTTCGGCCGATGTCCCGCTCCCTGTCGAGGTCGCGCGCGCGATCACCGAGTCCGCATCGTTATAGGGTTGCCGCGGACACGTGGGAGCGCCTGAGCAAGCCGAAGAATAAGAAGCACTTTGGCGATGGCCACGAACTTGATGGATTTGACGACCTGCCCACTTCGCGAGATTCAGAAACGCGGTTCCTCAAGCAGCCCTTGACCGGCGGTAATGCCAAGACTACGATTCGAAACAAGCTCTACCAAAGCATTCTGCCCGACCGAGCCACGACGCCAGCCCCCCTCACGCCCTACTCAATGGCAAGATCAACGCCGACAAGTACGCCGACAACACACACGCCGCGCTTTGCCCGTGATACCAAAGCAAGCCGCATCGCTCGGGAGACATCGCTGGCCCACCGTGCACCCAGCCACGGCCCGTTGTCTACCATTGCTGGCCAGCGTGAAGCCCACGTTCCTCTGCTCGGGCCGAGGATTATGGCCTCTGGCCTACCTCAGACGACAAACCGGCCCAGAAGGAAGACAAAACAGCCTCAGCAGCTCAAGCCACACCTCATTGCCAACCTCAACGCTGACAAAGATTCCAAAGTGGTGAATGGTATGTTTTACAATGCTGACACGTTTCGGTGGGAGGGCAACGAAAACGTACTCCACGCTTTCGATGGTACAATGTGTTCAGCCTCCTACACTGCTGCCATTGCTTCCGCTACCGCCACTGCAGCAGCAGCCACTGGTGCTGCGGCCAGCACTCCTTCAGCCAACAATCACTACCAGAGTCGAGACAAGGACGGAGCGACACCTCGACCTGCCCTCATCACCAACTTCAGCGCCACAAAAGGCGTCCAAGTCGTCAGCGGCATGGTCTTTGACCCCCAAAGCATGTGCTGGCTGAAGCTGGGCCCCCAAGATAAGGCCAGGTCGGAGGCCACGACCGACACGATGGATGGGTTTGATGCACTCGACGATGACGAGGAGGATGTCTTTAAAGATATTCCCGACCTGGATGATAGCAAGAACCACAATACAGGCGATGAGGATACTCGCGGAGAGGGCACCTCCAGTGGTCGAGGCCGCACCTCTGACATTAAGGACGATTGGCTCGTAGGAGAAGAATTTGATGTTGGGCCGGAATTCATCCGGAGACAGCGCGAGGAAGAAGATCGGTGGAGGAAGAAGTGTGAGAAGTGGGTGAATCGGGGGCCGAGGGATCGTGATGTGTGGAGATGGACGATTCGGGATCTTGTGTCCCAGTTTGATGATCTTGCCATGTGATGGAGTTGTTGTTGAGACTTGATGAGGCTTGAATTGAAAGCCGTGCCGGGCTCTCTGGTGACGAGGAGGGTATTTGGTTTTTTTTTTTTTTTTGCGTGCGAGTGGGAATGAATTTTTTTTTTTCTGGACGGAGAAGAGAATAGGCATTGCATTGCATTGGTATTGCATTGCGTGTGACGGCAGCATTTGTTTCATGGGAATTGGGTCATGGATAGGAGGAACTAACAGAAGCAAGCGTGTAGACAGGAGCGCCGGCCGAGGGGGGGGAGGGGATGGGGGAGGATTATTGTTTGGTGGATTTTTCTTCTGGGGGTTTCGAGAGGGGCTTTTTTTTCTTGGTCTATGGGGGGGG